>JAFVLL020033728.1:0-25002 GCA_021397915.2 Tor tambroides | reverse complement strand
GGCAACACTGTCACTTTACCGCATGGCTCATGAGTGCAGCTAGCCCCGTGCTAAGTTAAGACTTCTTTCACTGTTATTTTCTTGCATCTCACATACAGACGAATACACTGATGCACGTTCAAATAGGTCATTAACAACTAGTTGTTCAGTTCAGCTCCGTACACACTGCGTAGAATTTCTGTAAATGCGGTTGTCACTACCTGTATTTTTCGGGAGTTAATGCGGTTGTGGAATGCGGTTGTCACTCCTGTATTTTAGTGAATTATGTGTGTACAGAACGCGATCAAGGAGTAAAAGGTGAACTGACAACCGAATTTAGCTGTAGTGTGTACGTGGCCATTGTGAAATATTCTAACACTTTTAAATAACTAGTTTCTAAATTATAATGTAATTTATGCAAATTTGAATATTCAGTATCATTACTCCAGTCTTCAGTGTCACATGATCCTTCAGAAATAATTCTAGTATGATGATTTGATGCTCAAGAAACATTTCTTACCATCAATGTTTTTTGTTGTTGTTGTTGTTTTGTAGAAACGTTGATGTATTTTCAGATTTTTTTTTTATTATTATTATTATTAATAGAAAATTCAAAAGAACAGCATTAAGTATGGAATATAAGTTATTAAGTTTGAGTTATTCAAGCATGTGTGGTCTGCAATGTGGTTCCTTAGGCTATTTCCCAGTTTCTGCCTATATTCAGCTCATTAACCCAGTCAGTGATTAGATTGATTCATAATGTGATATGAAATCTATCTTACAGTCATTACACACACACACACACACACACCATTTTCCATATGTACAGAGCTATTGGAATATTTCTAAATGGTCACGCTTGCTGTTTATTACACAGAATTTTCAGTATTTTATCCAAATAATTCATTCTCATTCATGTTTTTGCAATAGCAGACAAGAGGGTGAAGGATGAAATTGTAGGCCTGTAACCTTTTTAAATATGAGACTGTTGTGATGTTTTATCTGTATATTGATTTATGCTAATTTCTTTAACCGTTCATATCTGTCTCCCCTCACTCCAAATTTGAGTGCTTGACCTCTTATTTTGGAAGTCTTAAAATTAGTGTATTACAGGAATAAATCAATAGATAATATGTTCATAACTGAGAAATAAAAACATTGGTAAGCCATTTACAATACAAACTATATGATCAAGTTTGGAATATTATTAAAATATTCTTGTGCATTTAAAGTGGTCACTTATTTATTCCATTGGGGTTTTGTGAACACGATGCATGTATATAGTTATAGATTATTACTTTGCATACCAGAGGCCACAATGCAATATTAAAAGTTTAAGAATATAACATTGCATGCTTTATGAAACTGCCTTTGTCTCTCAAGTGACCTGGACTTGATCTAGGAAGCATCTATGAAGCCTGTGTTTTTAATCAACCTCCTGCGACATGATGACAAAGCCTCAATGTTTACAGTCACCGACAAGAACGACAGAAAAGTCCAAATAAATAAATCCAGAATTTGTCAGCCGCAGCAAGCGAAAAGGGGGAACGTCTCTGCTTTCAGCTCCAAGCCAGTAATCTATACAAACATTAGCATGCGAGTCATTAGCATGTGGTTAATGAAATGTTTGTGCGCTCTATCTCACGGGTCCACATTCTCCTGAGTGACAGAGCGAGCGAGGGACACAGCATGCAGGAAAGCCAAAGCAGATATAAATAACTGGAGATAAGATCTAATTATTTTCAACATATTTACAGCCAGAGACTCTAGACCCAAGTGTGATGGGGGTTGAACCAATTTTTAGGAAGAAATGACATCTCAAGATGCATTTACTTCTTTTTTCTGATGGAAATGTCAAATATAAAAATGTTTGTTTTGTTATTTTTTATGTAGAGGCTATCATATGTTGGAGCAACATAAATCAATAATGCTGCACCCTTAAAAATAAAGGCTTTTATTGGCATTTATGGTTGCTTAAAGAACCTTTAACATCCATGGAACCTTCTCAAGGCACAAAAGGTTTTTTTGCACTGTTAGAAATAAAGGTTCCAAAGGAAGGATTCGGCAGTGATGCCATAGAAGAACCATTTTTGGTTCCTCAAAGAACCTTTCAGTGATCAGTTCTTAAAAGAACCATTTTTTCCTCCTTTTAAGTACTTTTTAATAATCTAGAAACTTTTGAGCAATGGAAATGTTCCATGGATGTTAAAGGTTCTTTGGAGAACCGTAGATGGCAATAAAGAACCTTTATTTTTAAAAGTATTGTTTTAAGTGAAAAAAAGATTCTTCTGATCATTGAAGAAAAAAAAAAATGGTTCTTTTAAGAAATGTTCACTAAACGTTTTTTTGGGGAACCCAAAATGGTTCTTCTATGAAATTGCTGTGAAACCCCCTTTTGGAAACTTGGAATCTGTGGTCTACAAAGGATCACATGATTCACTTTTTGCCCACAGGATTCAAAATTAATATATTTTAGGCATAACTGATGAATTATGGTTCTCTAGAACTCATGAGTTTAGAAGTGCTATTGAATTTCTAATCGTTCTTTGTAAATGTTAATTGTGAACTACAAGGTTTCAGAAATTATTAATCAGAATATAGCAACATGAGCGCGTCCTCTTAATGCTCAAGAATTTGGCACGGTTTAGGGCAGAGTTAACATTTAAACCAGACAGAAAAGCATGACAGATGACATCAGCCACAGTCTGAAATCTACCCTTGTGCAACCTTGATGTTTTTAAATGAACAACTGAAAGCCGTATATTAATGTATGCTACACCACAGACACTATATCATGCATTATATCGGTGAAGCACGGTTTAATTTTCTTTCTTTCATTTCAGAACAAAGCGCGGCGCACCTCCAAAGAGTATTTTGTGGAAAACAGAGGACTTTCATGTTAGTTGTAACTAGAGGAAGCTGATATGAAGATGTAGAGTCCATTTTCATCTCCGCTATGTATAAAATCCCTTGACAGCACCATAATTAGTCTCTCTATGTCCTTTATTGTGAAGAAATCCTTCAGCGCTGCCATGGCCCACACAGACGTGAGTTTGAAATCCATAAAAAGACAGACAAAGACATGCAATGAAAGCAGACAACCGCATAAAGCCAATACAAACCCCAGCTTCTCTGGGCTAATTGGTATTTGTCAGACGAGTGTCTACGCGTGCTTAAAGGGTATACATAAAACACTGCATTAATCTCTGAGGTAAACACACGCTAGAACGACAACAACGGGCTTCATTAGGTCATTAATTTGAGGTGGACTGTGGTCGAGCCTGAAATTCCCTGCAGGAATGAAGGCGATGTGTGAAAGATGTTTTTGGCCCTGCTTTAGCAAAGGCGTAATGCGTCTCATAACAACCTGTCTTGTTCTATAAAGTGCTGCGGGTGAGTCTTTAGCCGTTGCATATTATTTCAGCAGTCAGAGACCAGGAGCCGTTCGCTAAAAATACTGCGCAGAGAATGGGGAGCCGGAATAAACATTGACATGTTTAGAAGCGGTAATTTAGTTTCAGTGCTTTTTAAGCCATTAACACAAAATGCTTAATGCAAAATGGACCCGTGAGAGCTGAGGGTTTAGATCAAACCCTGCAAAAAATGGTTTTCTTATTCAGTATTTTTATCTTGTTTTACAGTATATATATATATATATATATATATATATCAAAACATTTTTTTGAATCAAGATATATTTACATTGAGTTTATTATGGAAGCCTGTTTCCACTTTGGGGAAAAAAGATAATAATTAATTAATTAATTGCAACTGTTTTTCTTGTAATTCTGACTTTTTTCCTCAGAATTGCAAGATATAATCTCAGAATTATGTGACAAGCTCAAAATTCTGAGAAAATAGTCAGATTTGTGAGCTTATAACTTGCATTTATGATATAGACTTTTTAAAATATATATTTTTTTTATTCTGTGGCAGAAACAAAACAACAGAATTGTCAGATGTAAACTTGGAATTATTCTGAGAATTTTTTTATATGTTTTATTTATATTTATATACTTTTTTATTTTGTGGTGGAAACAGGCTTCCATAGTTTATGCTTAAAGCAAGAAAAGTGGAAAAAAAATAATCTATCAATGAGGTAAGAAAAATAAACTTAATTCAAAGAGAAAATAAGATTATTTTTCCTACCGCATTGGCACATATTTGGCTTGGTTTAAGTAAAACCTCACTTAATTTTGATTTTTTTTTTCAGAAGACAACTTATGTGATTTCGCTTCTCAAATGCATAAACTTATCTTGATTTTAAAGAATATTTAGATATTTGTACTAGAAAACAAGACAAAAATAGTCAGGGAACTTTTGCAGAGCAGAGTTAAATTAGCATGGTGCTTCACCTGAACACTTAGTTTCTCTTAAAAGTACAAGTTTACATTTGCTCTGTTGGGTGTTTACGGCGTTTCAGACGAAAATCATCGCATATCGCAAACACACGGCACATGTACGACTGCTATAGCTACAGGCACCTTAGTAACTCGCCTAATTGATTGTAAACCCCATTTATTTATTTATTTTCCAACAGGTCTATATCACAATACACCAGATGTTTCGTTTCCACAGTCTAGCCAATGTTTTCCATTTGGCTGCTCACTGGAAGACTCAGGGTGTCCTAATTACTGCCAGCTCCCAAAAAACAACAACAAAAAAAAGAGAAAGCCAAAGCACCTCTGGGCCTCTGGGGATGAATTAAAAGACATTTCAGAATGAGGCGTCTGTCGGCCATGTGGTGGCCTTTCGCAGTGACTCATGAAAAATATAAGCGATTTGATTCGGCCTCATAGATCCTGATTCAACCCTAACCACAATCCCTCTGTTCATTTCAAATGCACTACAGGGAGAGTGCCGCATGGCAGTGAATACTGATCGCTTGCTCATTTGCTCTGGGAGCACTTTTTGGCACAACATCGCGCTCTCTGTGGCACCGGCAATCCTGAACAGATACCCTTTGTTTATTGGCAGGAATATGTCTCCGGCGTGAGGTTGCCTAAATAATCTCTGCCAGTCAAAAATCCAAGCGTGTCCCCAAAGAGTCAACGTGGAGAAATACACGAAGCGTGCCAATATTCCAAGCAAAAGTGCGCTTTTTCCATTATTTTTGAAGGATGTTCTTGATTATAATGAGCTGACAGTTGAATATGAAGGCAGCGCAGATTTATCCTGGCCTTGCTTTCATTTGCCTTTGCTAATTCGCGTAGCACAAAATTAGCGTTTGACTCGGAGCAGCTTTAGAAATTAAATCCCTTGCACACACACAGAGGGATTGTCAGCCGAGCACGAGAGAAATCATTGACAATTCTTGTCAGGTCGGCGGTGAACACTTGCTTAGTACTGCAGAGAAGAGATTGTGAAAATGAGAGCCCAGGCCCAGAACGGATACAGAATAATTATGTATTTTCCCCCCATCCTTTCTTTCTTTGTGTGTATCTTGAGCTCGCTCAGAGTAGGACAGAGTCGCATTGGAGTTGACTAACTCGACACAAACGCTGCGGCACAATCTTCCCCTCGCTGGCTCGCCCCACCTCGGTCACCCCTTTTGTGGTTAATCATGAGGCCACGCGGTAGTTTTTACACTTTCTTCCTGTCGCTCGCCGAGGTTTACAACAGATTTCATCGCATGCAGACTCTCTGAGGAGTTGAAAAGCGCATGAACCCAAACTCAGCAAAGCTCTCTCTCTCTTCTAATCTCCTCTGCTGGCTGTGGACTCCGCTGGTTCATTTGAGTGGATAAGGACATGCGCTGCAACTACTTAGATAGCTGGAGGTTCCTGTGAGGCCTGACTTTGCTGTGACAGAGAGTGAAAAAAAAACATCTGCGAGATCTTTATCAGGTTTTATCCAACTCGTTCAGCGTGTTTTTTTGCAGATTTTTGTTGTGTTTGGCTTTTATTAGACGGCCTTGTGGTTTGGGTTTTTATTTTCTTCCTCTTTTTGTGGTTAATAAGTATTCAGAGTATTTAATTTGAGGTATAATATACATCAGAACCATTGCTAGACATAAAATGAGAACGAATTTGCCCATTAGTGCACTATCATAATGGAAAGCCATTATTGCATAAATAATTGAAACCAGAGGTTCGATTTTCCATTATTTAATTTGAATATTAATACTGCCATTGAGGTTTTAATACTATTAATACCTATACCAGTGTTATTATTATTATTATTATTATTATTATTATTGATAATAATAATAATAATAAAATAATAATAATAGTAATAATAATACATTTTATAAAAATAAATAAAATTTATTAATTATAAATTAAAATTTTATTAAATATAAAATTAAATTAAATATTATAAAGCCTTCGCTATATAATGTATTATTAATCATAAGTATTTATTGCAGTAAAAGTATTATTGCAATAGAAGTATGTTAAGTGGATATAATAATAATAATGTATTATTAGTAGTAGTGGTAGTAGTAGTTTAAAAACTATGATAATATTAATATTAATAATACAATCATGTGTATATATATATATATATATATATATGTGTGTGTGTGTATATATATATCTCCCATGAGGCCACGGGATAAGATTTGTGAATGGCAATGTAGTACGTCCATTCGATATTACATTATTACTACACACATTCATATGATATAGAACATAATATTTATTGTTACAACGTATTTACTTGTTCAAAGAAGTATCTATGATCTACTTGTTCGAATGCAACCTGATTTTTTTATTTTTTTGTTTTTTTTGTTTTTTTGATTGTCATATAAATTGACATGCTTGTAGCTTTTCTGTTAATGGCCCATACATAGCTTATTAAAAAGTGACCTTTTAAACTTGCAAAACATTTTATTCAGAAAAGATCTTCAGCCTAAATGTAGTGATGCCCCTGATATACATATGTTATCTCAGTTAACATTTAATATTTAGAATTGCCATTCTACATCACATAATTAGTTGACACTTGCAGTACTGCTACAACTGTCAGATTAACACGAGTTTCCCCTCTATCGCTTCATGATGTGGTTCTCCTCGCTCAGATGAGTTTATAATCCTGACAAGTCCTAATGAACCTGTGCTAAATATTTAAACATTCAAAGGTGAGCCATCACTCTATGACTTTTCATTATTAATTCTTGCTAAAATGATCAAGATAATGGCAATTTTTTATTTACTTTTTTTGTCAAAGCACCGAGTATTTACGTGGAGAGGATCAAAAGGGTTAGGTAGACACAAGAAGAGAGCTCACTGGCAAAACGGGACAGTATGAACGGGTTTATTTGCACAATGCATTATGGGGCTTGGAGAAGGTTAATAGGATTTTGTTCACATCAATAGCGCTGATGGCACGCCATGTGAGCCACTGCCCCCACATCAAACTCACTACACAAAAGCGGCGAAATGCATGGCGGGCTGCTGCACTTCTGAGCGTCTTGCTGCACAACAGGGCCGCGGCACCTGAGCGGTCATAATGACCAGTGGATGGCCAGTAAGATGTTTCTGGATTGTGGGTTTTCTCTTTTGTAAATATAATGGTGTGTCCTGTTAAAATCTGAAAGATTTCGTAGTAGTTTTAAGCTTGAGTCATCATGAAATTGCATTTAGAAAACTGCCTCTTTAATCCTGTTTGTTTTGCATTTCTGCCTGATGCAGCTTCATATTAATTCAAAGCAGAAGCTGTTTTCACATATCATACACTAACTGAATTATAAATTATAGTGTATTTTCTCTGTAGAACATGAGTGCTAATATTGAATTTCTCACTTGTATATTCACCCCAGTTGCAGTGATGACGATGTGACTGTGAATTATTCATATAGTGTGTGTGTGTGTGTGTGTGTATTTATATATATATATATATATATATATATATATATCACATTAAGCGAGAGAGAGCTAATATTGTCTCTCATATGAAGCATTGGGAATCTTATGTTAGTGAATTGGTTCATTCAGACCCTACTTTAAAATGAACTGATTCACTTGATTCTCTGTACATAATCACTGTGTGTAGGTGTATTATTAATTAATTAATATTTAATGTATTATGTAGATTTAGTTTAAATATAAATCATTTATTAATATTATGTATATTTAGTTAAATGTGACACTTCATTGCTATGTATAAATTATAGTGTTTTCTGGTTTTATTGGTGGTATTTACTGTAAATGTATAATTTCTTCATTGTTTTATGCCAGATAAATTACAATATACTAAATAACTATAGATAAAAACATACTTTTTGTTTGTAGCTTGTTGTGCAGCTTACTACTTTTTTTTGACTGTTGAACTACTTGAAACTGTAGCTTGTTAGTTGTACGATATAGATGTGTCTTGAGAATGGCTATAGACCACACCATACAAAAATAGCCATGAAGCAAGCGTCGAGAGCACTGTTGTTTTATTGGAAAGATTCTTCCCATTTTATGGATTATTTCTGGCTCCACACTGGAAAATAAATCCTCTTTTAGGGCTTGTCTTTGTCAGGGGCCAGTGGAGGCCTTGCTCGGATAGACATAAATATGGTATCCCACAAGGCTCTGTAAAGGTTGCTGAATTATCTTTATGAGGAGAACCATCAATGGCTTTGATGGCTTCTCGCTGGGGCTCTAAGTACCCGTCTATTGGGCTACACAACTTCTCACGCATCACCCACACACACACTAGTAAGAAATGGGGGGAAATGGATGGATTGGATGATCAAGTCGCTCCACAGTGGTCTCCCTGAACCAGCATGTGGGTGTTTCGTTCTCCCTCGTCCTCCTACAGTATTTATGGGAGCCCTGTGTCTTTCTGGCACTTTAATTGGGAACGAGAGTGGACGGTAGATGAGAAGCGGGCCAAAAGCATGTGATTGCTGTCATGCCAGAGAAACGCAGCCGCCAGAAAAAGAGGGAGAGATAGAAGGAGAGAGAGCTAGAGAAAAGAGAGAAGCATCAAAGCTCTGGGAAGGAGGCCAGGACACTGCTGAGTCTGACACTTCCTCAACCGACGGACTCTTCGCAGTCAGCGCTGTTTTGTTGCCTTGTCACGTAAAATGCAACGCTATGAGGGCGGAATCTCATTCTCGTTTTTGATTGATTTATTGTTTTCTCCTCACCCACTCTTGCTTGCTCGCCTTTCTGTTGCACATGTTTCTTTTCTTGCATTATTCCCCACAAAAACAACCCTGCGCCATAAGAAGAAGACATGTTGATCTGTCTGTGCTACCAATCCTCTCTCCACCCCGAACCTATCACACGTTTACTTGTAGAAGATGAATGCGGTGATGAAAGCAGACGTCTTTGACGTAAAATTGGCCGACCCCCTCCTCCCATGCACCGGGGGTGTAACTGCTGCTGTCTCTGCCGTCTGACGCCGGTGTCTTGACAAGCACTCCGCTCTGATCTGATGCCATGCGAGTTGCACTTAACCGAATTGTGTTGCACTGGTAGGCCCACCTTTCAACAAATGGCACGTAGAGGTTTGACTCTCGACTGATTTGTGTCCTGACTTGATTGAAGCTAAAAAACACGCATCATTTGTGCATGTTGAAAGCCGGGACATCAGCTGTTATTATCAGGTCACGGTTATAATGTAAGCCTTTGAATTAAACCCACACAAGCATATCGGTTTTGGAACGTCAGGATGTGGTCATTAATATAAAGAGGGTTATTATGGCACTTTGTATCCCACACATCGATTCATTCTAATAGCCTACATTCGCATTGATTTTGTTCTAATACATCATTAGCTATCATGCTGAAAGCATTATCCGTTAGGTATGAGTTCATTTGATGTTCGTGTTTGTTTGTGTTGAGTGTTAATGGTCAGAAATTGCTCATATTATACTGCACAGTAGCTCACTGCTAGAGCATGATGCTAACCACCACATGGTTGTGGGTTCGATTCCCAATTATGCATCTAGCAAATTCTCAAATCCACTGCATTAAATGTATAGATTTTATCAGCTCATGCATTCCCTGGGAATCAAACCCAGGACCCACTAGAAGGAACATGCACAAATCTTGAAATGCACTCTTTATGTGCACATTTATGTTGTGCTACAAGCGTAAAATAGCCTTTAGAAAAAGTACTGTGTTGGTACCATGATATAGATGGAAAAGCATGCTATTTTGATATGGTATTATTTGATTACTGTATTCATATGTATGCCATTTTTTGAAAGATTACCATGGTATTATCATCATGGAACCACATCCAAACCTCCATTGTAATGCCACGATATTTTTTTTTTTTTATAAGGGGTAAAAAAAAGAAAGATCATCTCCACTTACACATGATTCACTCTGAAAGTATGTCCACTTCCTCACAGTTATTCTACAAAACACACACACAGTAACAGCCCTTACCTTTCCAACATACTGCTTTCCAGTTCCCGTCCACTCCTCTAAGAGAAAGAAACTATTCCACATCCATCCTCGTTTAGTGCGTTGTAGAGTCTGTCCATCCCGATCCGACGTGCTAATTCCAGGCACAGGCCGGATCAGTGCACCGCTCCAGCCCAGCAAGCAGAACAACAGGAGGAAAGTAAGTTGATTGATTATCATTGTATCCGATCACTCCTGGAGAGTCCTTGATAAGGAATCAATTAAGAAACAGAGCTCTGAATGGTGGGAGCGACGAAATGGGGCATCTTATCCTTAATGCTCCTAAATTCTGCCTTCTTGGGGCCTGTGACGGATAGAAAAAGATCATTAAGAAACCATTTCAACGCAATATCAGCAGAAAGCTACGCCTTTGCTAAATTACCTCGGGGTCGAGTGCCACAGCCTAGAACGGCACTCTGTAAATTTATGTTAACTGACTAAAAACATGTTGGCTAACTAGAAAACGAATCGTTAATATTGATTGATCGCAAAGAATTAAGTGACTCAAATTTTAGCACACAGCAGTCTCTCGGTGGTCTCTAATTGATGAACTTCATGAGCCCGAACGTCTCTAAACATTGACTTTCCTCACTCTGCATAGATTTGCGGTTACCCCCAAAACGTGGCAATAGCCAAAAAATCGATAGCAAACTCAAAATGCTGAGGACTTCCACTTCTATAACACAAACTAGTGTAAAAGAAGCTAAGGCAGCGGCTCACTGGAGCGGTCTCTCCTCCAGGACTAGTTCTGATAGGTAATTTGGAGGATGTATGCATAATTTATTGGCTTTTGGAAGTTAATCCTAATAAATCTTTCTTCCCTCATTTGACGAAAGCCCATTTTCCAGGAGTCTGCAGGAAAAGGCCAAGGAGCCAGGTTAGCCTGACAGGCATTCATTACGGCAAACGTCTCCAGGGGTCTCGTGAGCAAACGAGGAGCAGATTCATAATGTTGTGGCATTTTTGTTTAACGATCTGAATCAAAGAAAAGAAAAGAAGGGGAGGCTTGGGAAAGAGGGGAAAGAAAGAAATAAAACACACACGGTGTCAGCAAGGCCATCTCGGCGAACAAAGCGATTCCTTTCTTTGTCTAAGAGCAAATTAGGGCTCTGGTTCTATTTGATGTGACTGAAGTTATGCATGTAAATGAACACTGTCTTGTGAATACGAATCAAATAATTTACTTAATGAGATATGGATGAAGTTAGGAATTATTCACTAGGCAGCGTTTGAAAGTGTGCAGACTACTGTAATTTGTGGAATCACTGGCTTTGCTAATGCGAGTAATGAATTTTGTCAGCCCCAGCAGAGGAGGCCTTTTGTGGCCCAATCTTCCATTCAGACATATGTTTCAGTGCAGCCCAGGGTTAGCTGGTAGGGCACAACTTTGACATTCAGAAGGTCCTTATGAATTAATCATGATTTTTATTTTTCACGAGACCAAGCTGAGTCTTTCACATCCGGTATGAATCACGCATTGCCACGAACTGAGATGGTCTGTGCGTGAAAAGTGCCACCCACAGTTGATTTTAGAGTGAGGGTCGCACTGATCATACAGGGGCATGTAATCAGCAGCTGGCATCGAAAAACCTGCTCAAGTCTCTGGCCTGACCTTGACGGACAGATCCAGATAAATATCCATCTGTCAGTGTCATGGTCTACGACCGACTTGATTGATTTAACGGTTTCTATGACACGTTTTCCATCCGCGGTCTTTGCTCAAGGGCGAGCGCGGACAAAAGAGTTATAAAAATGAGTTCTGATTCATGCATGTTTATTGCACGCTCTTTCAAAGCCTGATGAAGCAGGCGCTGCCCTCTCAGAGTTTGCTCTTTCATAGCACTGATGGATTTAATGGAGTTCTCTGTGATGTGTCATTTAACCATCAATTTTATCTTAGATGTTTCTCCTAAAATTGCTTGGGAGAAATAAAAATAGCCACAAATTGCTCACACTGAGTAAGCGTATAGAGCTACAAAACGAATGTGGATAGCAGCACATATAATGTAGCCTATTGAAGACTTAACCTTTTTCTCAGGAGAAAATAAAATCTGAGAAGCAGTAGATTGTTACCATTTTATATGTTTATTATTTATATATTTATTGTATGTATTTCCCTGAAGTCTTCTAAAATGAACTGCAATCAATTAATGCTGTTTAAGGTTGCTCTTTTTTAGCTCAGGAGATTTAATAGAATTCTCAGTTTCATTCAAGTACCATTTATTTGTCTTGTATGGATCTCCTAGAATCACACAGAAGAAATACATAGCTACAAATAGGCAACTGTTCATATACTGTACAATAAGAGTACAGAGATATAAAATGTATGTGGAAAGCAACACAGATAATTTTGTCTATTGCAGAATTTGGTATGATAACTTCCTGCTCATGAAAAAAAATTCTGAGAAGTAAAATACTTTTTATTAATGTACTGTATGTATGTATGTATGTATGTATTTCCAAAGTTCCCTAAAGTCTGCTAAAATGAATTGTGACTCATACCCACAATCCAGTCCTCCAATCCATAAATGCTGTTTAAGAATTGACATTCTTCTTTAACAGAGTTCTCAGTTATGTTTCAGATGATTTTCCTTAAATCCCTTAGAAGAAATTAATAGCCACTAAATAGACAATTATTGAATTCAGTAGCTATACAATAAAATGTAGGCAGCATAGCTTTTGGAAAAATGTGATTTATTTATTTCACAAACTTTGGTATACTGGCAAATTTGAGCACAGTTTGAGACATTTTTTAGATATTTTGGAGATCTATTCTAAACATGTGTGGTTCAAATTGTTTATGTATGCTTTCTACGAATTGATGTTCCACTGGTGTTCAAATGTTGCCATTTTAATGGAGTTCTCAAGAGACGTATGTCTCAGTACCCTTTTTTTTATTTGTAAGCCACAAATGAGACAAGTTTTAACATGCAGTAAAAGAATAAAGCTTGAAATGTGGACAGCATAGCTCAGATACTTTGATTAGAAGAATTTGATGACACTTTTTTTATTGACTTTGGTATGCTGGCAAATCTAAGCACTGTTTAAAATACTGTTGAGTTTACAACATGTGATTACCAAAAATCTGAGAGATAAGAGATTTAAGACATAAAGTTATCCACGCATACTGTATATTTACTGCATATGCTGAAGTCACAGACAATTTGTGGTTCCCATTGTTCATAAGCGTTGTTTAAGAATTGGCATTCTTCTCCTCAGGGTGCTTTTGTTTTCATTAGGCATGGCGAGTAGAGTTATCAAATCACACGTTGTACAAGATTTTTGCAAATTTTCACAACATAATAAAGGAGAGAGAGGCGCTGCATATATCCAGCTCAGTCGGGAAGATGTTAACACTACAGCGGTGAGAGGATGTAGCTTGTGAAAAGGCCCAGACAGGAGATTGTGTGTTTGTATGATGACTGCAAGACTCACAGGGTGCCAGAAACACAGAGATGTTTTAAAAAAAAAATCCTGTTATCGTGCACTCTTAGCCTTTCCACTGCAATGTCAAGAACATTCTGGCAAGAAAAAAACGAAATTGTGTGCACCAATTTATGCGTGGCGATTCTCATGATTGCATTTTCTAATTATCATTCAAGGCTGTCCTTGAGGTTTAATAGCATTCTGGATATTAATCTTTGCTACAGCATGCCTATTAAGCATTAGGCCAGCGAATCTTTTTTTATTATTATTTCACCTGTTACCATACAACAAAGACAAGCTATCTTGCCAGATGTTTAGGACTATCACTTAATTATCTCACTTTGATTAGTGCATTAAAAACTTGTTTATGTGCGGCAGTAAGGGAGGATCCGCGATACTATAGGGGGAGGAACGGAAGAAGCGTGAGGGAGTCGAGCGAGGAAGAATCTTCTCACTTGTCCTATTAAGAGCGTCTAATTAGTGTGTATATGTGAATTTGGGCGTATGTAGACATGCTAGTCGAGGCATAATGAGGTAATGCTATATAATTATGAATTAATTGGCGGAGAGGACGGCGAGTTAACCTTCCCGGAAAACTCCACACGACTGACCCTGTTGATTGGCGTGAGACACTGAAAACATTTTGTGAGCTGTATTTTGCAAACGGGCGACAAAGTTCAAGTTTTGTAATTTGCAGACTTGATTGACAGTGATACACAGCCCAAGTCTGCAGGATCAGACCACTAGCGCGAGCACAGACCCGCCAAAGTCTTTCTATGTAATTGCCGTAGTCCTGTCTGCAAGGTAGTGCTATATTTCTCCCGAGGTTTATAAAAGCAGTCTGGGGCAGTGTTGTCTTTGGGGAATACATCTGCCAGAGTTCAACACAGCTTCGTTCACTCATGCTATCTGCCTCCAAACACCCCCCTCTTTCTCTCCTCAGTATATTCCCCCTAAGACCATATCAGACACGGATCATTTAGGGAAACTGGGTTATTTCTGTCCACACCTGACTGTGTTCTGATAGATGTCTGGAGCCATATGTGGGATACGGAGGTTTGTGTCTGTGCATTTGTCGTGCTTATTATTGCCGGGGGAAGTTTTTTCGGTGCTTCTCGTTTTCGTGACCTTGACATCTCAAGCGTTAAAAGATGGAGACTTCATTCAGGTTATAAGGTTGATGGGAGAACTTCACTTTTGGAAACCGGACGAACAAATCGCTTAATAATATATAGACTGCATACGCTCTGAAAGATTGAAATATTGCCCGAGGCCTGTCTGATTTCTGACAATCAAAGCAACCTCCCGGTCTGTCCAGATTACTCGCAGGGCATCAAACTCTCTGCCACGGTCAGATAAAAATGGACGTGGAGTTTGTTTTTTGTAGTATTGCAGAGTAGTTACTATTGCAGAATAGAATAGTAGTTACTATTGCAGAGTACTTCCTTCACTTTAAGGGGCTTGTGGAATCAGGATTGTGTGGTTTTAAATGTTTGTTTGTGAAAGTAAAGTCATGAGGGTTTAAAATGATTGAAGATCAACCATGGTGAAGACTGGGCTTCATTGCTGCTTAGCATTGAATTTTGAGCCACTTGGTGGAGCTAACTCTCTCTCAGATAACACTGAAGTTCTCTATCTGTGTCTCGCTCTGTTTCCCTGTGTATATCATGTGTCTTCAGCCTAAAATGCTGAAAATAAATGCTAATAGATTTCCACTGAAGGCATGACCTAGGAATTGGATTCTGACTGGCTGTTTACCTGCATTTTCAAGATAAAGATAATATCAATTTTATGTTCATTGCAGGACAAAACAAAAACATACTTCTTTGTATTTTGATGATATCTACCTATCTATCTATCTATCTATCTATACACACACACACACACACACACACACACACACACATTTTAAAAGATCATAGAAATAAAGCTTGATTCATTCCCAAATTAAAGTTTTATTGCTCCTGAGCTCTTTCATAGCTCAGGAGATTATAATTTTAATATTTTATGTATCAACTTTGACATCTAGGCAAAGTATAGAGCTATACAATTATCATAAATATATAAGCTCAAAATTTCATATTCTTATTCATATTGAAATTTGACCCTGGAATCTTTCAAATCTGAGCAAAGTTTGAGACATTGTTGAGATTTCTTCCAAAAGGAGACTATTAGGATGTTTTTCTCAACTGGGAAAAATCTGAAAAGCAGACTTTGAAAAGCAGGTCTCCTTTTGCATTCAATTTAAGAAAATATTGAGATTTTATGTGATCTATTCTTTCATATAGATTATGTTTCCAGGAGAAGAATCTGTATAAAACAGATAAGAAGAGTTACATAAGCCTGTAAATTTTTCTCTAGGCATTCTGTGTGCTGTCAGTGACAGATCTTCTATTCACAGGCTTTTGTGTGTGTTTCCAAGTGAATCGTTTTGCATTGAAAGAGATGCTATTAGTGTGGCTAATTTAGAAAGCAGAAATGCAACGAGCACTTTAGAGGTTAATTTGTGTTGGACAATAATGACCACTCACTAATGACTTCCAATACTGAGATCCAGTTGATCGGCTGTATTTAGAAGCAGCATATCCTAGTGTTTATGTGTGCATGCATGTGTGCATGGCGTGTGTGTGTGTGTGTGTGTGTGTGTGTGTGTGTGTGTGAAAGAAACAGTGAGAGTGAGTGAGTGATTAGGCATGAGCAGTGGGGTAGACTCTTGCTGTGTCCAATGCAATACATATTTATGAAATATTCCCACACGTCTCTCTCTCTCTCTCTGTCTCTCTCGCACACACACGCACACACGTACATCGTTTATCTTCAAACTGAGGCAGCCAGTAAAATAGCTGCCAAATGACACACAGGTCAAGGCAATAATCTGCTTATCAGAATCAAGCAAAAGCATTTGTATAATTGCGGGATTCATAACAGACCGTTTGACAAATAAAATTACCGCAGAGCAGCTCTGCCAGCCCGTATGAAGTTTTTAGACACATCGTTTGCTGCCTAAATTTATAAAATAAGATTGTTCTATGTGCATATAAAATAAATATGGTTGTAGTAAAACCATTTTAATCAAAATTATTTCATAATAACTAACAATAATTCTCCATTTGCTCTTAAACAACAAACTTTACCTCCATATTGGCAAAATATAAAAAATAATTTGGAAACAACACACCTCTAAATCTGACTTCTCATCAAAACTTCAGATGTCTAGAGATAAAATTCAACAACACGAGAAAACAGTTTGAACAGTTTCTAGCCAGGAATTCCCTCTCAATTCCCCACAATATAAACTCACTTTACTGAAACATCAATAAATCCCGTACAGTAGGTCCTTGAGCATTAATATGCCAGTGAAACATTCACAAAAGCATCCAAACCCTCTCTTTAGATTCTAGACGCATTTTCTGAACCACCTGCAAAAGAAACTAATCAGCCGTCTACTCACACTCTCTTTTTGCTTTTGCCACGTCTTTCTCAGTTGCTTTAAATCCGTCTTAGCCACTCTTTAATCAAATAGTTCCTCCAGTGTAAAATGATCTCCACGGCAACCACTCTGCAGGGCACATCTGTCACTACACTGCTGCATGACGCTGTCTGACTGTCATTTAGCGTCACACATATGATCCAGATCTCAGAGCTTTAACAGACTCTCTTTTCCCCCTTCCAGCTCATCTCATCTCTGCTGATGGCCAAGCGTGGGAAGTTTAGTCTGTAGTCGAGTACAGTCACGGTGTGTGATGTCTCCAGTTGGGGGCAATATTGGGCCAAAGTTATTTTTGAAAAATACCCACATTTATTCTCTTTGACTAATGACACATTATTAGGCCTTATCAACAATAAATAAAATAAACAATTAAAAACAGAGCTACCATGTGGCCAGCACAGTTATACAGATGTGCATGAGAAATCAAGACCACAGGAATTTCATGACCATGACTGATGATGCAGGGGAACGCTAATGCAGAGTTCACATGAAAATATAAACAGTTTCACAAACACACACACATTTCCACTTATTACAACATTTTTCCAATTACATTTTCTCTACCTTTACGCTTATTACTGGACACTGCAGGGGCACCATTAACTTCCCCTCACATAAACACACATATTATATTTTCCTAAACAAACAGAAATGTCAAAGTTGGTTTGAGTCATCAGGCTGGTAAACACTGCAGACTGGATCCCGCAGTGCTTTCAGCTGTTTTATATTCTCTTATTTATTTATGATTTTATTTATTTATTTATTTTTTTCCTGAAGTGGCCAACCACAGATGAGCACTATTGATCATGGCCACAAGACAGTGACGTGATTTGGGTGAAACTGATACATAGTGATGTCAAAGACACCACAGTGATCCTTACCAACCATCAAAAAGTCCAAAAGGGGATTACCAGTATAGTTTTCTTAGGATGCCAGCTGCTCTCTGATGAATAAAGAGTCGATATGAGTCGTATGAAGTTTGTAAACTTAGGTTGTCAGTTCTTGTAACTCATTTTCAAAGACTTTGAAAGTCAGATTCTGTTTATTGCTTTCATGTTTTCCTTTTTTAAAAATATTTAAGTGGTAAATGACAATATCCATCACTAGTAAGTTTTTCAATCTCTAGCTTGGGCTTCTGATCATTTTATATATGAATTTTCTATATATACCTTTACAGATGCGCAGTGTATTGTTCCTGACCATCCATCTGATCTTTCTCTCTTGCACGTATTCTTTTGATTTGCTCATCTGGGATGGACTCCGGCACATTACTGCGGATCATTTGGAATAAAGTGTTAGAGACAAGCACAACATCTTACACAAACTACCATTTAATTACTGTATTTTCATGACATTCGGTTTTGTTATTGGTTCATGTCTACATAAAGATGAAATGTTGCACTAAAATACTCTGACTGTGGTTCCTGCATCGCTCAGCTGTGCTGCTACTGAATCTACAGCGTCACAGCAAAAGAAATTATGTTTTAGCTGAGTTGTGCTTGCAGTCTCAATTGGATGTAATGAAAGAGAAACACTGGGAGCCACAGAATGATACAAATACAATAAATAGGCAGCACATCTTTCTATTGAGCTGTCCTCACTGGTTGCACACAACAAACATACAGCACGATCAGTATAGTCAGATTTGTGTAGAAGAGACTCTTATGAATTGGCTTTTTGTAATGAAATGGACACAAAGACTCATGAATCTGACTCATCAGTTGTCAGTTTGAATCGCTTGAAGACTTTAACAAATCATTTGAAGCAGTTACTTTAAATAAGAATCATTTGATACAGTTACTTAAAATCTGACTCAGTTTGATTCAGTGTTTTTATTATTAATTAAAACCAAAACTATTCAAAATTGTTCATTTCATTGAAATAAAGCTGAAATAAAATATTGGCTAAATATTAGATGAAAACAAAACTGAAATAATGTAAAAATAGAAATAGCTAATAAAAAACTAATAAAAACAAAAACACAACAAAATCATTACAATTAAAGTGAAAATATAGCAATAAATTATTATTTTTATTATAATTATTATAATTCAAAATGTTAATAATACTGTAATAGTATATAAAAATATTAAAATAGCACAGATTTATTAGAATAATAAACTAACATTTTATTTGCATGGCACCTTTCAGATGTAAAATTCAGCTTAGACATAAAATGCAAAAAGTGCCTCTCATACTGTGGGTCAGATTATAAACAATATTTTAACAAAAAAAAAAAAGAAATAAGGGGAAAAACAATCAAAAACAAGAGCAAACAATAAAATTGATTTTCATAAAAAAGGGGGAAAAACAATAATAATAATACAAATAAATAAAGTAAAATTAGTAAATAAATACATTTATTTGACCTTAAATTACTTATTATTCCCAAAGTTAGCCTTAACACAGTATAAGTGGCCTGTTATGAGCCATTATCATTCACAAAGACCTTTATAATGGTACAGACCTATGTGCAGAATCACAGCCTTCTTGGTTGATTTTTATTGTCAGTGTCAAAATGAGCCACTGGACGTTTTTGGCCTTTTTTCCTCTTTAATTTTGCAGACAGGAAAGAGAAGACAGGAAATGATAGGTAGCAGGATCAAGACACATTGAAAGCCGCGCAGCACAGCTCATTGTGTCAGGACGTGTGCATTAACCACTAGGCCATTTTCAAAATTGGTTTATAAATCAGCATACTGTAGGTCTATTATGGAAAATCATCTGCGAATCTGCAGTTGGCTCTTTAACCTTTGGTTAACTCAGCTTGTGTGGATTAATAGAGAGGATTGCCTCCATGTGAGTAAACCAACCCAGATGCTGAGATAATCCTGGAAAGACATGGCTGGCATGGCGATAGACCCTAAAGCGCAGCCACTGTCTTTGTTGGCTACTGGGAGATTTCTGGTGCGTCGTCACCAGATGCTTCCGTTGCTGTCAAGTGCTCCAGGGGTTTCTGGGATTGAAAATGAGTTCTGAATGTCTCAGGCTTAAAATAAGATGTGCTAACACTACCTAAGCATTTTTTTTTTTTTTAGATATGTTAGTATGTGTATGCACGCACATACATACAGGCCCTATAAGAGAAATACACTAGCATTTGAAAGTTTGGGGTCAGTAAGATTTGATTTGATTTTTATTCAGCAAGGACACATTAAATTCATCAAAAGTGACAGTCTAACTTTCTATTCATCAAAGAATCATGAAAAAAAAAAAAATGTATCACAGTTTCCATAAAAAATATTAAGCAAAACAACTGTTTTCAAAATGAACTGATAATAAGAAATGTCAGCATATCAAGATATTAGAAAGGACCATGAGACACTGAAGACTGGTGTAATGACTGCTGAAAATTCAGCTTTACTATTATACTATTATATTAAAAAAAGTTGTTGTTATTATTATTTTTTTTAACAAATAAATGCAGCCATGATTAGCATAAGAGACTTCTTTACCAAGTCCAAACTTTTAAATGTTAGTGATATACAGTATATAGTGAAATAGGAGTAAACAATAAAGGTGATTTCTGAATAATATATATATATATATATATATATATAAGCATAGATAAAGTTCCATTTTCCATTTTCTGCTAAGGTTGAAGTTGTTAAAAGACGTGCGAGTCGTGACAGATGTTTACTTTAGATGATTTGTATGTCCCTCGATGGAATCACTTGCGTCACTAACATCAGAGTCAGACGATCAATCTTACAGTGTGATTTAAACCATATGGTGCAGATGTCCACACACAAAAACTCTAAAAATAAATATTGTTTTTCAACTGAGTTTACCAAACCCACATGCTCAAGTGGCGTTTCCCTTATTAGATCATCCTTGTTAAAACATTATCAGAGCCATGTTCTGGTGTACAGCACATCACAACAGTGATGTGACATCAGGCTGTCAGTTATAGGGAGCGAATCGGGCCCTCTCATGGAGATTATGCTGACTAATGGCTGCTCTCCTCAAATTTTGCAGAAGAAAACATTAGGACAAGCGCTGCTGGAATAATGAATGGCGCTCTGGTGTCGCTGCATGTTTCTCGGAGCTCCTCACCTCTCATCTCCAGCACCGTCAGCCGCAGTGAGGCGTGTTTCATTTCAACCTTCCTTCAGCTGTCAATTCATATTCATGTGAGGACAATGACTGAAAGGGGCCGCCACACACCTACCTCAACTGTGAATTAGACCTGACTGCGTAATTAGTCAGGCCAGCACTGATAGGCTTATTTGTAGAGATCAAACACATCTGAAGGGAAGATGGCAGAGTGGACAGAAAAAAGGCTTTTTAGTCTTTTAAAAGCTTTTCAACCTAGCAATTACTAAGAAAAAAAGAAATCACAAGAATAATTATATATTTATTGACTTATTTGACACTACTGAGCTATTACAGGCCTGACATGAAAAATGCTCTTAGAAAAATTATTGTGGTTCAGTGATGGAAACACTTTGAAAAATACCATGGTATTGTTTGATTGAAACATTAATATAGTATAATATTGTAAGGTATTTAAAAAAAAATATCATGACACCTACACAGGAAAAACACGGTATAGAAATAATTTTCTCAGAAATTGCTACTGTATTTCACAATTAATTATAATGAAATGGCAAGTAATGTGTTTAATCAAATGTGATATTTTGAAGTAGAAAGACTGAAATAGTATTTTCTTGTACAATGTACTCCAATAACCTTTGTGTTATTTAATAACTCGAAAAATCATTTTTAACAATGTCCATAAATATATTACTTGTTCAGTAAAACATGGCAATGTCATGCTCATTTTGTGCAGGACTGTGCAGGGCAGAGGTTTGATTTTGTATACTGGTATAAGGTAAACTGTTGTGATTATCTGTATGAAAAATGTTCATACATATTGTCATCGTGAACACTGGGTTGTGGATAGCAACACTCACCATTATAGCCACAAATCAACAATCCTGATAACAGCTGTTGTCTCAGAACTGTCATTATTACAAAAGGCTCCTCATCTGAGTTTCCACACTGTGCAGGAAAAAGACAAAGTGAGGTAAAGACAAGAGGAACATATTGTCGGCAGTATTTTTAAATCTTCACTGTGGATCAAGACTGTGTTCCTAGCACACCACATTTGTTACAGTTATAGCTGATCAATATGTGGATTTTTGTGGTTTGTTTGTTTTATTTTGGTGTGCCTCGTTTTTTATTGTCATAGCTGACAGGACAATGTGAATCTGGAGGAGGTGATCTATCATAATGTGGAATAGAGTCGTAAGTGTGTCAGATGGAACTCGTATATCACTGCCATGTTTACCTGTAAATAACCCGGTTTGAGGCTTCTCATCATTTTGCCACACGCGCGCGGACAGAGCTACTGTGACTGTGAATGTGAGTGTAAAGTCTTTCACACCGAGAAAGCCCACACTCACGCAGTCAACCTTCATTTGTTTTCAAGCTAGCGTGTATTATGGAGAACCAAAGACATCTTCCATTCATTTTGTGTACAACAGGCTGCAATTTTGAGTAGCCAGTAGATGGCGACGAGTCTTTGTGAGTGAGCAATTGAACTGAATTTACATATCAAGTTACTTAGACATATCAATTACAAACCAACTGCAGAGCTTCAGCACATGGATGTTACTCGGTCGCCATCTTGGCCCCCTCTCCTTGAATCATTAACTTAAGCACTGATTCATTCAGGAACGAACACTTGACTGTCTTGAGAGAATTGTTCGCTTGGTCAACCGATTCCCTCAAAAACATTGATCCAGGATTTTATGAGAGTCATAGATTGATTCATTAAAATGATTCATTCAAAATTGATACATTTAGGCTGTGTTGGCATGATTGTCTGTGACCTCGTTTGGAATTAAATTCGTTGGTGGAGCAAAAACAGACAAAGCAGCGGACAATTATGCGTCCAGAATGTAAGTTATTCGATACAAACTTATTTACAAGTTTACAAGGAATGTCACTCGCTATGGTGCTCTAGCTGTCGTGTTATTACTGTGTATTTTCCCCTCAAGGGTGCTCGTTTGTGTCACAGTGGCCAGCAGTTTTATTGTTTACGAGCAATGTGCCTGGCTATTGTGATCTTGATTATCGTGCTGTAACAGTTATATGTTTAGTTTCCTGAAGAGTGTTTGTTTAGGTAGAATGTCACAGTAGTCAACAGGCAAGATTGTTCATTAAACTGTTTTATAAGCAGTGCCACTCGCAATTGTGCCTGGTTATCGTGCTGTTTTTGTTTGTTTTCTTTTCTTTTATGTCTATTTCTGTATTAGGTAGAGTTTCAAATTGCACTGGAATTGGTAATCAAGCATCGTTTTATTCATAGTTGTAATAAAAAAAATAAAATAAAAAAAAAATAAAAACGGAACAGAATGATTGTAATGACGTTCGGTTTTGTTCTCGAACGGCTGTTGAGAAAGAATCTTGTGAGCCGATAATGTTTAGTAAATCAAAGACATACTACATTCATCATATCTAGTGCGATTCCCAAACGAGTGATTCTTGCGAGTCGATTCAGTGATTCGTTTAATACATGTATATCTCAGATATATTTTTTTTTTTAAACCATTCACATTCCTAGTCAGTAAGAATGACTAAAATCTCTTAGGTTAGGAAGGCCAGAAAAACAAATCTATTTTCATTGAGTCTGTCAACCACTATTAGTCTGCTGTGATGGAGCGTATCAAGGACAGTCTAACCAGCCTCAGGAAAATGACATGGCTTTATGGTGACATGTGTCTCATGGAAATTGTCATGTGGGACATTTTGGAAGTAGCTTGTCCAGAATGTTCTCTTGAGGGCATAAGAAAATAATGATTAATCATTCATAACAACACATCTACTGCATCAACATGTCTTTTGCTTTGGGAGGAAAGTGTAGTCTTGAATGGTCAAAGTTTTGATTGTATATGTTAGTTCCTTAACCCTATTGAGTTTCTTTTTTTAAACATACCTGCCATAAGAAAACTTACAATCATTAGCTTCCAATTTACACACCATCGAGGAGAAAATGAAGAGAATGCTGAAGTAATGAGATCTAATTTGATGGGTTCCAGTCATCTACTCAGCTTCAATTAACTACCAATTTACTTCAGTTTTGACCAGAGTGTGGATTATTTGTCATTACGGTGCATAATGTTAGCCTTGATGCATTTCCGAATGGCCCCTAAAGTCAGTATGAGTGTTAACTCATTTGAAGGATGCGGTAAAGCAACAGTTAACCATATCTTTCGGACAATTTTTTGCTTTTAAGGCATGCTGGATTTATAAAGATTACTTTTAAGGCTCTCATGATGTCTCAGAAATCTTTATGGGTTAGTGCTTCATTTACTAGCCTTAGCATTGAAAATTCTACTATGACAAAGGATTTTGCTTATGATTATTAATTAGCTGAGTGACTGGGCAGTCCAAGTTAACTTTCTAAACGTGTGCCTCAGATTTTTACAATATTAGATTGCTTATCATAAATAGATCCCCTCACAGAGGCAGAGAATGAGAGTGAGGGAAAAAAATGACAAGAGAATAAGCCTCGAGACAAAATGGCATCATCTGCAATGAGCTGAAACAGCACCATTAGTGTTCATAAAGAGAAACGGAAAGGATTGCTGAAGATTAGGCTACTAGATACTGAAAACACTCTGCTTGCTGACATAATGGGGACTAGTAAGGATTTTTTACAGCTTTACATACTGCAGGACATGATCATGTTAAGTGTGAGTATTCATGGCCTCTGACAGCTAGTGAAGTTTAAGTCCCATCAGTATT
>JAFVLL020033726.1:9745-22881 GCA_021397915.2 Tor tambroides | reverse complement strand
CAGACTGATGTTATTCGAGCTATTGCCCGCTTGATTGAATTCTACAAGCACGAGAGCTGTGGCCAGTGCACTCCTTGCAGAGAGGGTAAGAATTAGTGCAAATACATGTAAACATATATTTGTCAGTATTTACAAGTACAGTATGTTACATTTACAGTGAATACTAACTAGTCTGTTTTTTTTGTGCCTTTCAGGAGTGGACTGGATGAATAAGATGATGTGGCGCTTTGTGAAAGGCGATGCACAGTCAGCAGAGATTGACATGATCTGGGAGATCAGCAAGCAGATTGAGGGCCACACCATCTGCGCTTTGGGAGACGGAGCTGCATGGCCAGTTCAGGTAAAGGCAGAATATTATTATTTTATTTTAATTCATTAATCAATAAATCAATCAAATTTTTATAATCAGTAGATAATTTGATTTAAATAAATTATTTAAAAAATATATATCCATGATTATTCTAAACTGCTATAAACGTTTCAATTGAAAATGTATAATATTTATAATATAACATTTATATTTTTTTGTTCTCAGGGATTGATCCGTCACTTCCGCCCTTTAATGGAGAGCAGAATCGCAGACTTTAAACAGAAACAGCAGGCGCGTGCTTGAAAGCTTCATATTTGGCTCCTTTCTGGCTCATCCTGTCACTTATAGTTATTTAAGCAAAACTGACAGGATCTCTCGCTCACTGATGTATGAACTGCTGGCATCCTTCTTTTGTTTCTCTTACATTATATCAGGGACATTAAATATTAGTCACCAAATTCTTTAAACCTTAAAATAACCATGGTGATAGATTCAACATCATACTTCTGATTGTGGATGACTTGTGAAACATTAAAAAAGAGTGAAAACTGTTTGAGCAGATGCATCACTCATTTACAGTAACTTGTAGTGAGTAATGGTTATGGTTGATGTAATTATGTTAAATCCCATTATGATGTTAATGCTGTTTTTCTTGATAAGAAAATCTTACTCTGTATAAACACTTATTTGTGGAAATAAAGAGCCTAGAACTTGAAACAGTGTTTGTTAATCTGGGGTTAGAGGAGAATGTGTTGTGTTTGATCATGAACTGCTTGAAATGGGAGAATGCAATGTAAAGATCTGTTTTAGAACCGTTATGTTTAGTCCTGTTATGATATTAATAGCACTATTCTTTATATGAAATCTTTCTCTTTATATATAGTGTTCACACACTTTTTGACCAATGAATTTATATGTCCTTTCCACTAGTTCTTAATTAATTTAAAACCAATTTATTGAGATTCCTGCGGATGATTTCCATTGCAGTCCTATTATGCTTGTGTTCAAAGGTCTCCAAAAATACGAAAAATATGTTCTTGTAGCAAATTTGGACGTAAACAGATTTCTCTGACTTTCTAAGCCTGAAAATAAGAGGTTGGTGTTTTTTTTTGTTTGTTTGTTTTTTTTTTTTTTTTTTGGAAGTCAATTACTTTAAGTAGAAATGAGCCAATCACAGGATTGGTAAACCATACCAAAAATCAGCCAATCAACGCCGCCGTTAGCCATCGAAACGACCCGCTTGTTTCGACGTTGACCTAAGAAACATCAGATAGAGGCTTCAGCTTTTGGACAACTTCGATTTTACGTTTGTGCTTCTTTTTGTCGCGTTTTCAAAGGTAAGTTGATCTGTTTCTCATTTCTTACCGAGATACTTGTCTGTTATTATGGCCATGCTGAAGTTGGCGATTCTCGCCTCAGACGCGGTTTGAGGGTCGACTCTTGATGTAAATTGCAAAAGTAATATTTATGATGGGTCGTTGTTGAAGATATAAGAACTAGAACATATTACAACATTTTGATGAATGTCGCAAAGCTTTCAAAAAATTCTGTTTTTCAACAAAATTTTAGAAAAAAAAGAAGCCTTAATATTAAGCCCGTTAACATTTTGTTTCCAGTAAAATGAAACGTTATTCCCCCAGTAACGTTACCGGTATCTGGACAGTTTACTTTTACTATTCTCAGTTTCAATAACAAAAACAGTAGTTTTTAACTGTATATCATTAAATCGATGCTATGCTAAATAGTTTTAAATGCAGTACAACAAATACTGCCATGATGCCGTTTTTTTCACTTTTCTTTTTTTATGCTTAATTATCATGAAAAAATATCATAATCTGAAAGTCTAGACTACTTTTTCTTTCAATGAACAAAATCTCTTTTTTTTTTCTTGTAATTTTTAGAGTGAAACTTGACCTTCACAGGTTTAATGAGAGTCACCGTTTTTAATTAATATTTAGTTAATGGTTATTGCTATAAAATAACAAAATCACACAAATCAGTTTTGTGATTTAGTTTTAATTTATAGAATATGCTTTAATCTTTGAGCTGTCATGTGCTCATCATCAATTTGAAATCAATTAATTACCAGAAATTTGCATCTATTAAGAGTCATAACAATGTGAGGCTGTTGTTTTTTGTTAAATGATATAAATTCATCGTTGTCTTAACAACAGAACTGTGAATTACCAGTATCATCACTCTGATTCCAGAAAATCAACACTGGTATTATTTTACTTATAAGAGTGGTTTCTTTTTATTTCATTGTTCAAGTCATGAAGCCAAGCAGATCAGATAGGGAACAAAGCAATTCTTTGCCTATCTTGAAAGCAAAGGATGTGTCCGGAGGTCAGTGTTGCACGCCTGAACAAACTTCTGAGCTGCTCCTGTCACAAGTATATAGTAAGTATCTAAAGGTTCTGCTTCTTTTTGAGTTTTTGTTCATGAACAGTTAATCAGATTTATTGTTTTAGGTAAAAGAATTTGTCTTCCTTTGGGATGGATTCGCACTTTGCCCCCTGCCGATTATACCTGGGTGTCAAAGGCCCTGTTCAGGTGGTCTCCAGAGATGCAGCCTGAAATGGACTATGCTAGGGTGGATAGGATGTGGTGGTACCCGCCATTCCCACCTCTTACCATAACTGAAGAGCCAGAGATGGGATGCTACTTTGGGCATGCATTGTTTCTCTGGATGCCACAAAAGCTGTGGAATGTGAAACTTATCTGTCCCCGTTCAGACTGCCTGAAGGAAGAGCTCACATCAGCCGGCCTGCATCAGGAGCTCAGGCAGGTAGTTGACATGGAAGGGTCATACTTTATGGCATCCGAGTGTCTGGTTTGTGGGAAATGCAAGCGGAAATGGATTAGCTGGAGTCATGATGTAGTCTCACAACTTGATATTGGTCATAGAGTCCAGTTCCCTTGCATTCTTGCATCACAGGTGGCTTGTGACATGAAGGTCCTTCAACTTAACTGTCAGAGACATTTGGGGCCCAGCGTCAGCCAAATCCAGAAGAAACTGGAGGAACATCACACTGAGGTTTGGCTGCAAAAGGCCGTTCAGTATCTAACTGATTGCAGAAGCTTTGCCCATCCTGCACAGTTTCAGGATCCACCCGCCATGCCTCCCCTTCCCAAACATTGTTGGTTGAGGCAAGTGTTCGCTCTGGACGTACTTCACCGAATGAATGAGATCAAGGCCAGCATAACCTCGCAGTTTGGTCGTGTGCTAAAGATGGGTTCCACCAAAAAGTGTCTCGGGAACTTCTCAGGAACTTGGGCGACCAGTGTTGCCAATGAACACGGGCAGGTTATCATGTCAGTGCTTACGGAAAACAAAGAGTCTGGTCTTGAAGCGATGATCTCAGGTGTCATAAATAGGTACAAGGAAGCTGCAGTGGCTTCTCCGGAGGTTCTGTACGTCAACGAAGACTGCTGTGGGTCCAACTCTCTCAGAAATACATTCAAAGAGTGGAAGGACATGGAGGTCAGGTTGGACATCTCTGAGTTCATGCGAAGGATTTCTGTGGGCTGCATGTCAGAGTCCCATCAGATATACACAACCTTCATGGACTGCCTTAGCCATTGTATTTTCAAATGGGATGAGGAGGACCTGAAGCAGCTGAAGGAGGCGAAGCATGACAAGCTCCATTCCGATATCATTCAGCCTTCTGATGACGAACTAATGCATCACCTCAGCAGAAACGTGTTGGCCCTTCACTGCAGACGAACCACGCGTGATGAAAAGGAGATCGAAGAACTCATCACAGCACTCATTCGGCTCTATGATGGGGAGGCGGGATGGGACTCATCAGGAGTGCCGCTCTTCAGTTCCAATACAATGGCTGAGATATGGGATTCCCAGAAGAAACATTTGCCGTGTATAGTGGATCCTCTTGGTGTACAACTGTATGAGCAGACTGGGACACTAGTGAAGGGAGGCCACCTTCTGCCAACCTACAGATGTTTCAGAGGTTCCACCTCCATTGACTCCTTCCACCAGCATCTGAGCCAGCTCATTCCAGGTAAATCAATTATCAGTCAATCAAAAGAAGACAAATACATACACTACCATTAAAACGTTTGGGGTTAAGATTTTTTTTTTAGTCTCTTATGCTCAAAAAGCACTACTTTTGCAATGCTATGTCAACAGTGTGCCTGTTGCAAGTGGCACACCACAACTAGATAGCCGTAATCAAAATATCTGTCTATACTGCAGTAGCTCAGTGTTGCAATTCTTGCAATGACAGTTTTATTGGTTTTTAATGAGAGTGATGATAATTATGTGCAGGATGATGTGTTTCTGAACACAGTATGAAACATTAGTAGATGCAACGGCATTGCGTATTATATTTCAGGGGTGCCAGCTTGTTCTACATTTCTCCAAATTGAGTTTTTGGATGGATTGGTCAGGTGGAATGAAGCGACTGCTGCGGCCTCAGAGGGCCTGCAGACATCTTCGTCTTGCATTGGGGTTCTTCAACAAGCTGTCAGCCAGCTCGGAGAGGACGTGCTCGGAAAGAAGATTGTGTCTACTATCAGTACAAGTAAATACACTGGTAAGTTAGATATTATTTTCTCATAGCTGAAGGGACAGTTCACCAAAAATACAAACTAATGTCATTCCACTATACAATGGAAACAGTGTTATTTTAGTATCATTTGTTAAACTATTATAGTATTTTTTTATTTATTTCTATATTTTCAGTTTTCATTTTAATTTTAGTTTATGTTTTTGAAAATTCATTTGTATTTATTATATTTTAATATGCATTTCTGTGTAGCTTTAGTTTTCTGTTCAGTTTTTTTAGTTTATTTTATTTCAGTTAGTTACCAAGCAAACACAAACCAAAAGCAAATTACTCAAAGTGGGTGCTTCACCTAAAGCATTGGTCTCAAACTCAATTCCTGGAGAGCTACAGCTCTCTGCACAGTTTAGCTCCAAACCTAATTAAACACACCTGATCTTCAGGATCACTAGAAACTTCCAAGCAGGTGTGATTTGGAGCTGGTTGGAGCTAAACTCTGCAGAGCTGTGGCCCTCCAGGAAATGAGTTTTTTAGACCACTGACCTAAAGTAACTTAAAGCAGAGAGAAAAAAAGCCTGTGGCACACCATGGCTCCAAAAAAAGTAGAAATTTATTGACCGACAACACAAGAAGACCTACAGACAAGTGTAACATTTTGAGCACACATGCTCTTTGCCATTCAATTAATACACTCCAAAGACAGTCATTTATATGAGATTAACAAATAAACAATAGATAATGCACTTGCACAGTGAAAACACACAAACACACAAAAGTATGTCTAGAAAAAGAAACGATAATTAAGAGGCAAGAAACATCAGTAGCCCAAAGGTACCATCATAATGCCACCAGGATACTAGGGCACAAAATTAAAAAATAAAAGTAGACTAAATGTGAAAGTCCAAATCTATACATGAACATTTCTGATTTTGCTTAAGTTTTTAAATCTATTATATATTTCAGCCTTTAGTTTTTTATTACCAGAAATGACACCGAACGCAAGTCAGCTGTCACCAAAACTTGGTTGGTAACCAACATTCTTAAAAATGGCTTCTTTTGTGTTTCACACAAGAAAGAAATTTTATAACGACATGAGAATGCCTAATTATAACAGCATTTTCATATTTATCTGAACTATCGCTTTATTAAAATCCCTTAAACTCATTTTCAGGTGAACTGATTGGGTTGGAGTACCTGTACCATCAGACTGGCAAAGCAATCGAAGACAGCAGATTTGTCATTAGACAGATGGAAACCACTGATGTACAAGTGGCTAAAAGTGAGGGCTGCTGCAAACAAGAGGACATTGGGGATTGGACAGTTGCACATCAACCCATCCCATCTCTGTTAGAAGCTTCTCCATCTATGTATGCAAAATATACTTCAGCTTGGTATTTCCAAGAGGCACTTTAAAAGCATTAATGCGAGTCATTCAATCTTTTCCAGCACAAGCCGAGGTGATCAGTATCAGGTGGAAGATCTCTTTCCTCCAATCACATCCTCACCGGCGACAGAAATGACAGCTCCAGAGAAGGTTCTTTTCATAAAGGAAGAGGATAATATGGAATACAGTTGCAATGGCAAGCCTCTCATTTCAAACTTGCCTCCAGAAACTGTGATGGAAAACAGCAACACAGCACAAGAAGTAGCCTCAACAGGCCAACTTGCTCCTGCTCCTGCTCAAACCCAGTCAGGCTCATTTTTGACTTTGCCTGTTTTGTTTTCCAGCCCTTCTCTGTCAAAACAAATGATGGTGGTGTTAACACCTGCACAAAAGATTGATGCACCACCAACAGCGAGCTGCCATTCGGTTCCTGTTCCTTACACCACACAGTACTTCTGGAAGAGAAAACCGGTCAAGGAAAAAGATGGCATTTGTGCCAGGAAGTATGTGCGAAGATCAGAGGCTATCCAATGCAGAAAGTGCAATAAAGAGAGAATAATGTCAACTCATCGCCAGTATTTTGGCAACTGGTATTGTGAGGAGACCGAAACAAAACCCTTTGATGTGTGGAAGGCTGAACTGGTAAAGCGGGGTTATGGAAAGAAGAAGTTCTGAAGGGTGGAATCAGTAACGAGCATCCACCTCCTTTTGTTTTAATCGTTCTTATTTAACTCTACTTTTTCCCACTAGTTGTATGTAATTAAATGTTTGATTTTTGGTGCTTCTAATCAAAATATAATTGCAGCGCTGCAGTGAAATCATTCGTGGGAGTGGCCCTGAACTGTTTTGTCCATATTACTCAACACTTATGCAAGTCGTAATTAGTTTCAGGCAAAAATATTCTTTTTATTTATGCTTCAGGTCTATTGTTTATTGCAGTTGAAACCTCTTAATAATTTTAATAAGCCATATAAAACCGAATATGAACACAAAGTTTAGCCAAGAAGAAAAAACTGACTGATTGAATATTTTATTTAGGATGAGAAAATGGGACACTTTTGGGACAGTCTCTGCATATTTTCCAGACTGTTGTGTTTGTGTGTTGAGTCTGGTTTCTTTTATCATTTTATAAAATTACAAATATATACAAACAGAACTGTTTAGGCTCAAGAGCTATTCAAAAGTTGTACATTATTTGAATAATAAAAAAATAAACCATACAATTCTGAGCTTTTTTTTTATAAGAAGATTGTTCATGCTTTGTTTCCTTACTCATGCAACACAAAGTAAAATTAAGTGAAACTATATCTTGCTGTAGCTATAAATAGAATACAGTGAAAATATGATACAGTTATGGTGACTTCTCTAGGAGTCCTATATCACTCTCATCTATCTGAATTACAGACAAGCTTTGTAAACTTGTTCACAGAAGTCAAAACATTGCCTTGCCCCGTGTGAGGCTCGAACTCACGACCTTCAGATTATGAGACTGACGCGCTGCCTACTGCGCCAACGAGGCTGTGACGACAGGGCTTGCAAAGGTTTCTGGGAAAAAAATACGCCAATCATTTTTTCAAAACTTATTACATATTTTACTCCGTAGAAACGCTGGAAATGCCTAATTTTATGTATTTATTTATTTTAGTGAGAAAATGTGCTTTTGTTGACTGGTGGTTGATGTAGCCAAATAACTGCGCAAGCTGCGGATGATTAACGTTATGCTGTGGCGACACCTAGTGGGAGCAGATGCAAATTTTAACATTTTTCCAACTCTACCAGTTGATTGCTAGTGCAAATGACAAAATATTTATTTAGACTTCATATTGTTCACACTCACAAATAATAATGTGGTTCCAAAGACAAGACAATTAAATGATTCCAGAGGTTATAATTTAATTATATCATATCAGTAGTTAAAGAACTACAAAATAACCATGTAAAGCCTGCTTTATCATTATTATGATATATTAATTTCTAATGGCCTCTACATTATGAACATGATCAGGTATTTGCTTGAAAAACCTTCTGCACTCTGACTGCTAATTCATACTTTTTTAGTAAGTAAAAAAATTTGTGGTACACTTTTCTTTTTTGCTGTGAAATCTTTAATGAGTTTTATAAGGTAAACTTAAGAATGAATAACTTTTAGTAATATTTCAATATTAACAGTTACTGGACTGAAGCAACTTAATTTTCTGTAATCTATGTTCAAATTAAGAAACAAATAAGATACAACGGGCTTTTGAGGAATGTTTTTTTTGTACATCTCTCGGTCATCATTGTATTTCATTGCATTGTATAGTTTCCCCACAATAAAAACTACAGAGCTTTGATTATAAAACTAAACATTAAAATATCTCATTAATATTATTAGGATTAATAATATTAGTAAATAAATAGTGATAACTGATATTACATGCAAGTAGTATTTTATGCTGTTATAAAAATATCAGCACCAAATTGGGCCTCTGAATAAATTGTAGGTGTTTTCCCCCTTTATGTATGAGCTACATATCTTCCTGTATCATACTACATGAGCCACAAAAGCCTAATGAATCAAATATGATTCAAAATATAAAACAAATATGCAAACTTTTAAAAAATATATTTTTGTAACTAAAGGTTCAATAAACTGTTACATTTTAAAAAACAAAAATAAGTGACTGACTATTATTTCGTATGTCAGACTTTAAACTGTTAAACTGTTGAATTTTTTATTATTAAGTAGGCTATTTACAGAATGATGCGCCATTATGCTCAAAGGCCAAAGGCCAACAAAAAGAAAAACTCAATCTCCCATGATGCCGTGCGTTTCCTCCGCTATCTCGCGCCTTTCCATCTTGTTCCTCTCGAGAGCTCAGCGCCGTAGTTGTTGTTGTGGTATGTAATAATGGCGGCAGCAGGAGGCGGATTACCAGCCTCGGCTGTTGTAGCGACCGTAAACACCTCCGCCACCTTTCGCTGCCGTTTCCCAAGTCGGCCATGGACGTCTCGGAGCCTGCTGAAGACGGAGAAACGCTCTCACGTCGGTCGGGTGAGGGCTGAAGACAGAGAAGGGCCGAGGCCCGTCGACGTTAGAGCTACGCTGAGAGAGGATCCGACACTGTCGCTCTTGCTCGGGCTGGCGGAGAAACACCGGCGCCAGCGCAAGGCGGGATTCTGCACGAGCGAGAGCGATGAGGTGAGCCTTCGCTTAGAGAAATAACCTTACAGTATTAATGCGCGGCAAGTGCATCATCAGCATATCGCTGAGTTGCTGGTGTCAGTTCCTGCAGAGGTGCAGCCACCTAATCGTAGCGGCACGGCCGTAAGCTTCACGGATTACAGAGATGGAGTCTCTGTAAAGCGTTTAAAGAGACGCCAGTCGTATCTTGGGCTTTTGCCGGGCTGTCGAGCTCTCGTGGTGGGTGTTTAACTCCGGTGTTGCCGTGGATACTGGGATTGTTTGCGGTTCAGTTACAGCGTGGTGTCCGCTGATTAGTTTTAAGGGAGTTTGTGTGGAGTTATAGGCTTTGGGATTTAATGTCAGTGTTGTTTACTGGTCTGTTTTTCTTAATCGATAGTATTTGTTACATATTTAGTTCAATTGTGAGGGAGGCGTGGCGTGCATCCGGAATATGATACAGGTTTATGCGTTCTGTCGGGAATCGTCTTTGTATGGTTAAAATATGTTTCTCAAAAAAAAAGAAGCCTAGATCCGCCAGCTAGCAGTGTTTGCAGACAAGTTAATTGCTTCATAGTAATCTTGTTAATCAGTCACGATGTGTTAGAAGTGTTATTCAAGTTCATTTTCATTCAGTAAAAATTAAGTACAATAAGAACTGCTTAATTTGAATTGTACGTACTCAAGTGTCTGAGTGCTTTTTGTCCACTCTTAATTCTGTTAAATAAGGGATTAACCAAGTAAATCCTGACACATGAAGTAATACTTTAAAAAGAAATCTAAAAAAGTTTGCAGGTGTTTTGTATTATATTTGACACATCAGGCTTTTGTGGCTCATATTAGAAGAGAAAAAAACAAACAAACTTGAAATTTGATGCAGATGTTATTTACATTGCAAGAAGTTAGATGGAATTCTGATAGCTTGTAATTTAAATCGTTGTAATTCTTAGAACCGTATAACTGACTGGTGAGTTGTCAGTCAATATCTTAGTAAGGTGATATATAAATGCTTCAAGTTCCACTTGTGTACAGTGCAATACAGTGATGATTTAGAGATTTTCAAATGAGCATTCCTCAAAAGACCGGGCTGTATATTTGATGCTTATGTTTTAACACAATTTTTTCAGAGAAAAATTTGTCTGTGGATAATAAAGTAAAAATTGCTTCAGTCCAGTAAATGTTATAATTTTGAAATGTTATTACCAATATAAAAAATCAAAGCAAACGTGTACCATGAACTGAAGGTAGATATTTTTAGTATTATACTAAAAGACCCTTTACTTACTGAAGACAGAAGGCATGTAGAACACTTAGTACAACAGATTGTGTCCTTTTTTTGGTAATAAGCACCATCCTTGCTAGATTTTTTTTTTTCCTACGTTAGAGGGTACATTTTCAGAAATTCCCTTAGCTAATACAGTGAAACAAATGCACCGAAAGCTTGAATGCAGTCTGATTCATAGCTGAACCAGCACAGAGCTCATGTTGAGCGTTGACATTACACCTTGTAGACTGATGCAATCCGAATCTGTGCTTTGAAATTCTGAGCTATCTGCAATCAAAGGACTTTCCAGCATCATCCTTACATAAAAGGACAGTTGCACTTTATGGGGATATGAAAAACTGGAGTTGACTTCAGAAATCTGAATCATTTTGACCCATGAGCAGTTGTAAGTAACACTGAATGGTTTATGGCAGGAGATGCTGACATGTATTGATGTTTCTAAGTGTGGACATTTTTTTTCCTGAGGTGTTTGAAAAAGACTGATAGATTAGATTAGCTTGAAGACTTACCCCTGGTTTCACAGACAAGGCTTAAACCTAGTCCTAGACTAAAATGTAAATCTGAGCTGTTTCAACTGAAAGAAACTTGCACTGATTGATCTTAAAACATGTCAATGCCTTTGTTTTGTCTTAAGATGCATACCAGTAATGCTTTTTACTAAGGCATGTTTATAAAAATTACTTAAATGTCTTAAGTGAACTATGGCCTAATCCTGGCTTAGGCTAAGCCCTGTCTATGAAACCAGGCCTTAAAGATTTAGTTTTTAATTTGTGTTGTATTTTGGAAATATCTTACTCTTCACAGTATTGCTAAATTTGCTGATGTTATTAAGTTGTTACGACTTACTAGTCGACTTAGTTGATGCTCTGTTGCACTTGGGTGCCTTGGTAAAAATTTTTGTAAAATTAAACTATACTATATTTTAATAACTACTATATTTATACTATATTTTTATAACTATATTTTAAAATTGTTTGTTTTGAGATTTGCCTGTTCTTGTTTCAGTTTTTAAAAGCAGCATTCAATTTCCTCCTTTTGTGTTATACGTTTTTTTTTATGATAAAGCTGTAACTTTCAAAACTCAAGACCTCCTTCTCAGTGCATTCATTGGTCATTTATGGACTATTGACATCTTTTCAATGAATTTGAAAAGTTTTACGGCAACAATACCTTTTTTAGTGTTCAGATTGACTAAGTGTAGCACCTCCAGCTCTGAACGTTTCTGAAAAGTCCTTGCATTAGACATGAGTGCTGAAGGTTTATTCGTAGCACTCTCTGTGATCATTTCAGCATGAATTCTTTTGTATCACTTTAATGGTGGACACTTGCTGTTACTGGCTGCTATTGAATTATTAATTCAATTAAATAATGCAAAAAAAAAGAATGAGTGAAAGAATGAATGAAAAAAGAGTGGTCTTATAAGTAGTAAATGTTTCTCATTTCACCTGCCTTTAACAGCTAAAATTTTCATAGGTCAATATAATAACTGTATATCAGATTTGTTGTCAAACTTCACGAATGACTCTCTCATTTCACATGTTTTTAAATAGCAGATTTTTAATAGTTAATGTTCACACCTATGCTTACACCTATAACGTACTGAGAAAAATAAGTACTTGTGCAGTGTGCTGATCTGTAAAAGAAATGCATTGTGTTGTAGAAGGCTAGTATATTAATTTAGTACTGTGATGTGTGTATTCTGTGTCAGCATTTCTCACCACTCTGTCTTTTAGAGAAATGAAGCAGGGATCCCATGTTACATATTTTGTTGTTGTATGTGAAACCTGGCCTATAATTATCAAATACTCATGGAAACAGATGCCTTTGTTTGATTATTTGTTCTGTATAATACCAGAGTGTTGTCAGTCAAGCAGGGGTTTTGTAGTCCTGCCATCTGTCATTGTACTCAGCAGTGAGTAATAAAATGGACTGCAAACATTCATTGAACTACTATTGGATTAGCCAGTGCAGAGAAAGAGAAAATTGTGTAAATAATATAAATGTCCTGTTCCTACATATTTTAATTTGATTTTAAATTAATAAAATACACTAATGGTCTACATGTAGTTTTGTGGTGTTATATTTTATCTATCGTTCTTTCTCAGGAGGGAGACTTCACAGGCTTTAGAGTGGACGGACAATGGTACTCGCGTTCTGGACAAGGCTCATCAAGTGAGTGTTTCAGTTGTTTCCAAGTCAAAGTATTTTGATGGTGTAAACCAGTGGTCTCAAACTCAATTCTTGGAGTGCCACAGCTCTGCAAAATTAAGCTCCAACCAGCTCCAAATCACACCTGCTTGGAAGTTTCTAGTGATCCTGAAGAGCTTGATTAGCTGGATCAGGTGCGTTTGATTAGGGTTGGAGGAGCTAAACCAGGGGTGTCCAAACTCGGTCCTGGAGGGCCGGTGTCCTGCAGAGTTTAGCTCCAACCCTAATCAAACACACCTGAACCAGCTAATCAAGGTCTT
>JAFVLL020033725.1:0-15144 GCA_021397915.2 Tor tambroides | reverse complement strand
GCACAGGTCGGATGGCCGGCGGGGGATGGGGCGTTGCGTTCGCCCGTGGGGAGGAGGAGAAAGATAGTTAAGGTGAACAATTAACTAAGATGGCAATGTCAGAGAGAAAGAGGAAGGAGAGTGGAATGCTGGACTATAGTCTGTTGACTTTCTCTGTGTACCTCAGTATGAATTTGTCTGCTTCAAATATGGTTATTTGGACAGAAATTTGAATTGATTTGTAATCCGAATGTATTGATTGTGGATCTGTTTTGATCCTATTAGTACTCTTAATATGATTCTTTTAGTACTTTTGTAGATTATTTGAAAAAGTCTCACAAGACGTTAACAAAGGTTGGTTTATTTGAAGTTGTATATGAAATTAATAATTTGTGGTTCATTAAGTGAGTCTTATAAATACAGTAACTTTTGGGATAATTCGTGTTTTTGATTCACTTAAAAGAAACAACTCATAAGGTTGTATTGTTTCACACTAGATTCTAGGGATGCACAATAAATCAGTACGATATCAGAGATTTTACCATACTGGTCAATATTAGATATTTAATTGACCATTTATCACTTTGTTTTTTCATAATTAGATATTTATTCATAAGTGGTCATTTCCCCTACATTTTCATTCAGATTACCTTTGCCGTCATCTTTAAAAACCACTACTAGTCGGCGCCAATAGCCGTGTGGGCAGCATGCCGACATACAGCAACATTGTGCTACTGGCGTCCCGAGTTCGAATCCCGACTCAAGGGGGGCGGGATCGGGAAAGGTCCTCGAGTCGGGATTTGAATTTGAGACGCCCATAGCACAACGACGCTGTATTTCAGCACTGGGTGTGCCTCACACGTTCTGAAAAGTGAAGCTGTGGGCTCTTTAATCGCCCCCTGGTGGCTGGCTGCAGTACAGGTCATAAACCCCGCCCTCTCCATGTAAACGAATGGGACTTGAGTCAAAATAAAAAAATAAATTACACTTCCAGTACGATTTTCCGAAATATGGTTTGGTCATTTAAAGTAGTTGTTATCACACTGATGTATGTTCAATTGTTTATTTTTGTGATAAGTTTCATTTTAGCTAGTAATTTGATGCTATAAAATCGGGGTGTGTCATTATGGTTGATTTGGTCTGTGGGAGTTTGATACCGCGGCTCCACCTCACGACACTACTGCGCAGACTCTGGCTCCAAACGAATCTCTACTGCGCAAACTCTGGCTCCAAATGATGTCATTTTCTCAAGATGGCAGCGCCCATACTGAGATCCTTTGGCTTCACTTTTCTATAGTGGAAGGAAGTGGAGACGCGTCGTCCATCTTTTTTTACAGTCTATGGTCGGCAGGTTTTTTTATAACAATTTTTCGATAACTGCTAGTAAAAACTGAATGTCATGAATAATATTAAATTCTTTTACAGTTTTTTGTTTTCCTTTTTTAATGGAACCAGTTCTTTTTTTAGAATCCACTTCTCAACCCTAATGATTACTACTAAACATCAGGTCGATTGTGGTGAGGCGGCATATTTGTCGTCACCCATGGGTTATTTTCCCCTGGATCTTGTTTTACTCAGTGTTTGCGTTTTAATGAGCTCTGCTGTTAACGTACACTTGGCCCTCCATTGGGGAGTGTGACCTCCAGTCGCCTGGGCTTTATGTTATATGATTAACAAGAGCACGATTCCACCAGATCAGACGAGCATTCAAAAACAGCTTTTGATGAAAACCCTTTTGATGAAGGGCCGATGTTAATAGCGTTCGGTGTTTCATGTGGCTCTTGTGAGGGCTTCAGATCTAGGTACACGTGCACTTTGCCGCTGCTTGAAGCTTTGGATGTACTCTTGTGCATTTAGAGGACTTGCTAGCTGTGCGCAGCTGTGGTCCAGTCAAGGTCATGCATCTGAGAAGTTTCATGCATGTCTGACAGTAATTAATTGTGCTGGGCGCAGTGCTGGCCTTCTCTTCCTGTCCTCTCTCAGCTGCTGCTTCCTATAGATTTCAACAGAGTTGGCTGACGTTTGAAAGCCACAGATGTACTAACTTGCCAATATATTTCATATTACTTGATAGAGCATCATGCCGATTTGCATTGATCGCTGTTCGTCTTTCCTGTTTTCCCCACTGTAATGGAATGGCAGATGAGAGGATTTACATTTTTAAGGTAACTTTTTTCTCATGAGCGATTATCATCTATTTTCCTGCCAATAAAATACATCACAGCAGAGGAAGTCTTCATCTAATGACAAACCCCCTAATGTTATTTAAATGACACTGATTGAGGGGAAGTGTGCTTGTTCAACTGTGATTGTCAGTTTTGGTTTTGGTGATACGTTCCTCACCATCTGGACTATCAGTATGAACTAACTATGAAGTATATGTGCAGAATTTCCAGCTAAAAATACTTTGTATTTTGTAATATTGCATTTTCACTACAAGATCGCTAGAAAATTAATAAAAATGTATAAAACAATTTTATTGTGCGCTTATGGCATATGAGACTTTCTAATATTCCAAAAAAGTATTATAATATTTAAAAAAGTTACAAAGTTGCATGATTAGCATAGGTAAAATAAAAAAGATTAAAAAACAATAAAAACAAAAATGTAAAATAAATAATTTAAAAAAAATTATAAAAAGGTATATTAAAAAGTAAAAGCCGACTTTTTCATATAACTTTTTTTTTTTTGTCATTTTTAACACTTTTTTTTTATTATTATTATTATTATTTTACCTGTGCTAATCAGACAACTTTGTAACCAGAATTTTGATTTTATTACTACTGTTAATATGATTTTTAAAAAAATACTTTTGTGGAATGTTAGAAACTCTCATATGCCATAAGTGCACAATACAAATTGTGATTAATTTCAAGTTGGATAGGAAATTAGTAATTTGCTGTTCAGTAAGTGGGTCTTATTAATTTAATAACTTTTAATGATGATTTGTAGGTGCTTTTGATTCACTAGAAAGATCCTACTCATAAGACTCTTTGAGAGTCAGACAACACTGGTCATGTTTCACACTGTTGATTCCAGGGATGCACAATAAATATGTACCTAATTAATATTATTTTTTCATTTTTTTAATTTATTTTACCTATGCTAATCAGACCACTTTAATTTTAATAATTTTTAGAAGATTCAATTGAAACCACCTGGCTCAAATGATTTTTTTTTTAACAAGAAAACAATGATTGTTAGCCTGTGGGGTAAGAAAAAAAATGTACTGTAATACAAGACGTGTTCTCTGAGTACAAGTCCTATTATCTTACACCATTTTGCTTTTCAAGTAAATTGATCTTGTTTTAAGGATAGTTTAGATATTTTTACTGGAAAACAAGACAAAATACTGATTTAAAATGATTGTGCAGTGAAACCAGAGAATGTTTTCAAGCAGTTGGAGTATCGGTTTTCTGTACTGACATAAACAGCAAGTCCGGCATATCCTGGAGCCTGTCTCATTTTCAGATTGTCCTCACTTGACTCTCGGTTTGAAGCTCTGCGTGAGAGAATTAAGGACTGAAATCAATTTGAGCACTGCCATTTCCCCCTCAAGTGGCTTATTAGAACATTACGCCACTGTCTGAGATTATTGATTCCAATCAAATCTGTTAGCTTCATTAGCTGATAGTTTCGCCCGTTCAGGCGGATGAAAGATCGGTGGAAATGGCAGCTGATGTTATGATTTAGTTGTTTCAGATCATATTACGTTTTTACATTTAAATGCCAGTGAGGCTTTGTGTATAGAAATAGTAGCATATTTTCTCAGGCAGGGGGTTTTGAGATAGCGAAGCAAAAGCTTTTTAGATGATTAGGGGTTGGATAGAAAGAGAGCGAGCAGGAGCCAGAGACCTGTGCAGTGCATTTAATCTCATAAAGTAATGCGCTGTGTTCACATTCAGCAATCAGCTCATCATGGTGGGCTGAAGTAGCTGACACTGTGACACGTGGAGGTAGAAATCACAGTAGCAATAACTTTGTTCTGATCTTTGTGCATTGCTGGCTCAACAGGAGAAAGCATGGATACACGCTTTGCTTTCCTCAGGAGTTAGTAGTACTAGTCTAATTTGGTGCATAAATATGAGTCTTTCTTGACTGTCCATATCTTTTTTCCATGTTGTTTATTGTAGGTACTATGAGATATAATAGTACTGTGGTGGTACAGTGGCACAGTAGGCGCATTTCCATTATAGATTTGCGCAAAACTTGATATTTTATAAATGTCGATAAAGTATTGCGAAATGACGGTGTTTCCAGTAACCGATGTTATGCAACTAAAGTGTAATTTTTTTCCTCTCGCGATAAGTCATGGCAATGGATTTTGGTGGGATTTTGACAGATTTTGGCTATATTCAATCAAAGGAGGCATATGCGTGTATCTTTACAGAAGCAGCACAGAGAGCCACTTCAGAAACGTGCGTGGCGCTGCTCGTATAAACACAAGCATTGACTAGAGTGGCCATGATCAATTCCGGTGGCCGTGACGGAGCCGTAATGCGCCGCAGATGTGTGCAGTGTAAATTGTCTAAGCAATAATGGCAGGGAAAGCCCCTTATACTCGAGAGCGGCCACGTATGAAGTGTTTCTTGGAGGTTATAGTACATTGAAGAATGATTATATGACTTTTTACATATGCAATGTCATCTGTAAATGCGAAAAAAAACATTTCCATTGCAGTTTTGCAAAATATTCATTTTTTGAATCGCCTGAAAAACCACCTCATGCGAGCATAAAAACTTTTTTGCGATTTTTGCGAAATTGACGCGTTTCCATTAGGCATAGATTTTCAATTCGCAATTTAAATTTGCACAATTTGAAGGGTAATGGAAATGCAGCTAGTGATGGTAATACTCAAGATGGTTTGCTGGTCTTACTTGGCCTCCAATTCTGGTCTGGTTTGCTGGTTTTTGAGGAGTTTTGGTCAAGTATCAGCTGGTCAGGCTGGAAGTCTAGCTAGCCAACCAGCTAAACACTAGCTTGGTCAGGCTGTGAAACCAACTTAGCTAAGGCCAGAAAACCATCTCAAGCCATCTTATATGTGACCCTGGACCACAAAACAAAGTCATAAGGGTCAATTTTTTTGAAATTGAGATTCATACATCATCTGAAAACTGAATAAATAAGCTCCATTTCCATTGATGTATGGTTTGTTAGGATATGACAATATTTGATCGAGATACAACTATTTGAAAATCTGGAATCTGAGGGTGCAAAAAAAGGTAAATATTGAGAAAATCGCCTTTAAATTTGTCCAAATGAAGTTCTTAGCAATGCAGTTCTTTGCTGAATTTTCAGCAGCCATTCCTCTAGTCTTCAGTGTATCAAGATCCTTTAGAATTCATTATAATATGCCAATTTCTTATTATTACTGATGTTGAAAACAGTTCAAAAGGACAGCATTTATTTGTAACTATTTAAAAGCCTTTACTGTCACTTTTGATCACTTTAATGCATCCTTACTGAATACAACTACAAATTTCTTAACAGAGCTCAACATATCCACCATAGCTGTAGTTATGGCAACATAAGTGTTAAAGATTTAATTATATTGGTAAAGGTCAAGGGCTCTAACGAAGTGATTAGTTAATGTAAGATAATCATCTCATGAACAATACTTAACTGCAACCACAAGGGAAATGGAATATGTTAGCATGCACAATGACTGGGTGGAATTACACAACAATTAGCATTTGAACAATGATTGGCAAGTTTAAAATGTCGCACAGCTGTAATTAAAATGCAACCGAAGCTGAGACTCTGGAGTCCTGTTTGTGTTCGGCATCACTTTACTCTTGGATAAGTTCACAGCTCTCTTTCCTATGTATTACTTTACGCCACCTTGTACCTCAGCGAAATGAGAAGGATATATGGGTCCTCTCCTCTAACATTACCTGAAGGAAATTACTTGGGAGGTGAGGAAAGGAATACTGTATTTCTTCAGCGTATTTTCTGTCCACTTTTTTTGATTGAATTTGGAGGGAATTTCAAGTATACTGATAGCCTTGTGTTGTTTGTCCAGACTACAGATAGCAACCAGTCAGTGCGTTTCCCTGAAAAAATGGTGTTGTTTGTTGAATGACACTGTTCAAGCCACGTTATTTTGCCTCTCTTGATTCTTTTTGCTGTTTAAGGGACAAAATTGTGGATCGGCTGGCTGCCTTAATGTTCCATCTGATCGATGACAGGGTCAGATGATTGATGAATCAAGCAATCAGCGACTCTCTCCCGTGGACTCGTGGACGACGCAGACGATCAATTCCTCTCCCAATGGAGTGATATCATTAAGCCTCAGGAAGTTTCGATAGCAGCCTCTGCAGGATTTTCCGGCCCAGACCTAGGAATATATTTGACCTAGGAACAGGCTGTTAACTTTTCCAAAGTCAAGACACAATAGCGATAATTTGCCAGGGCCCCAGGGTAAAATATTACTTTTTTTTGCAATTTTAAGACCCAGGGTCCCAAAGCACTTTTGTGGAAAATGCAACCATTTTCAGGGCTTTTTCGTAATTAAAGTCGACAGCCACTTTACTAGATTTTTTTCTTCCTTTTTTCACTTAATCCATTGTTCTTTTTTCATGCTCTCTTAGAAAAGGTCAGGGAATCATCGGAAAAGGTGCCCCTAAATCACAGGTGTACACAGGGATCAGAGATGAGCCACCATAATCTCCTTTCCTTTATGACAACGGACATTTTTCTGCTTTGATATCAGATAGGTGTTGACCTTTGTATGTCCGTCTATGTCACTTGCAGTCAAAGCTCGTGTCAGAGGTTTCTCATTCATCTCATGAATTGGAAAAGGAGCAACAAAATCCATGTTTGTGCGAGTATATTACAATTTAAAAGTTTGGGATCAGTATGATTTTTTTTTTTTTTTTTTTGGAGAGAGAGAAATTAATATTTTTCATTAATCAAGAATGCATTAAATTGGTCAAAAATGACACTAAATTCATTTATAATGCTACAAAATGTATTTTAAATAAATGTATGTTCTTTCAAACTTTGTTCATCAAAGAAACTTGAGGGGAAATCTTCCATCACCGTTTCCACAAATATATTAGGCAGCACAACTGTTTTCAACACTGATAATATTAAGAAAGGTTTCTTAAGCACCAAATCAGCATATTAGAATGATTTCTAAAGGATCATGTGACACTGAAGACTGGAGTGATGATGCTATAAATTCAGCTTTGCCATCACAGGAATATATTACATTTATATTAAAATAGAAAACAGTTGAAATTGAAATTGTAATAATATTTCACAATATTACAGTATTGTATTTTTGATCAAATAAATGCAGCTTTGGTGAACTCGAGACGACTTTCAAACATGGAAAAATCTTACACACCGCAAACTTTTAAACAGTTGTAAATAGCTGTGAAATTTCATGTTAAATTCAGTGTTACTTGCTGTTACTTTGTAATTATTTACAAAATTTACTACCACTTTCTGAATGAAAATTGTTTCTGCACCAACATTTTCTCAGTGTTCTGTATATGCCTGAAGTTGAAATTAACTTTAAGCAGATGCACACACTTGAAGTGTGCTTTCTCTTCTAGAAAAAACATTGACGACCCATCCTGCTCGCATGGCATATCCAAATATTTATGCAATCAAATGCTCTCTGGATTGAAAAGTAGCAAATTGCAGTTCATGTGTGTGATGTATTCACAATGCTAATGGATTACAACACCTTGTTTCAATAGAAAAACGTCAACAAGGAAGTCATTGCTTGGGGTCTTCAAATACTGTACATATTTAGGGTCTATAATTCTTACAAATGCAGAAGAATTTGCCATATCTATCTTGAAACTAGATGTAATATAGTTTATTCTATAATAGAAATTGTATAGTTTGGCATATTTGGTTAAAAACTGTTTCCTAACCTTCTGCTCAGTTCGTGGCCTGTTTTGTTCTCATGATCAAAGCGATGCCCTGCACAGTAGCGCCTTTTTCTTCTGAAATGCTTCCCTAACAGAAGGAACTTGCTACTCAGTTGACACCCAGATGCCACAACAAAGACATGATACAAAACCAAGACCTCTCACTCAGCCTGCCATTCATTTATGTGAGAATCTGAAAAAACAGGGTGACTCATCATTCATATTCCCATCTTGAAGTAAGGCTGAATTTTATGCATTTGAAGAAATAAGATTAGCATTAAACAAGTGAAAGATCTATCTTATGCCATATGCCATATATAGCTGTCTTTATTAATTTAAAAAATAGACACAAATGAGACAAGTCTTGATATAGAGTATGCGCATAGGTAGAGCTTTAATAAATATGGATAACATGGACTTTTGATGAGAAATGTTTTGAGTTCAGATCTTGGCATGTCTGAGCACATTTCAGATGTTGAGATTGACACATTTGAGTCTATTTCTCAGTCTCCATTTGCTCTCCAGTTTTATCTCTTTTCAGTCTAGAAGAAACAGTTGAGATCCTATATAAGAGGTGCTTTATGGGTGTCTGTGTGGGAAGATGGTTTGTCCCCCGTTTCTGCGGAATGGAACAGGCCATCTCCATCAGCACATGTTCTTCCCCAGAGGGGGGCCTGTCATCAGAGAGCATGTGGGCTTGTGGCAACGTGACCTTAGTAATACCCTGGCTGTTGAACATGCCTGCCTTTCGCATGAGATTTACATAAGTATGGAAGAGTCTGATGAATATTCACATCTTTTGCCCCACTGCACTCAACGTCTTGACCCAAATGATGCTCTATGGGTGAATCCAGAAGAACTGCACACGTTGTTGTATCGTTGATCATAACTGTTGTATGCAGCTCAAGTGATTGTTTGTGATCTCGGTTCATTTTCTTGGATATAATAATTTATGTAATAGTTAAGGTCTTTTGCTTAAGGCTTATAAAATTTTCGAATTTTGGATTTTTTTAAAGAACTTTATGAATTTTATTTTAGGCTGCATCAATATTTTAGGTTCAGATTTAGATGAATGTGTACTTTTAAAAAATTTGAAGTTTGTAAAATTTTGTAATGTTTTTGAAAGAAGTCTCTTGTGCTCACCAAGCCTGCATTAATTTAATCATTTTTCATGTATACTACGTAATCTTTTTTTTTTTTTTGAAGAATAGAAAGTTCAAACAGCATTTAGAAACTTTTTGAAATAGAAACCTTTTCAACATTATAAATGTAAATTCTCACTTAAGTTCTCACTTTTAATCAGTTTAATCAATTTAATGCAACCTTGCTAAATAAATAAATAAAATCAAAGAATAAATCAATAAAAGCTGAATGCAGGATAATTACAAAAGAGTATTTTAAACAACAGTAGTATTTCAGAGATTAACCATATGTATAATTACTATTATATTATTAGTATTATACTGTATAAGTAAAATTGTGTATTATTTTGTCTATACAATTGTATTGTATCATACTAGGTTTTTTTTTATCACACTACAGTTTAGTTGTGTGTGCTTTTTATTATTATTATTTATTTTTAGGGTAAAATGTTTCAGGTTTTCCCTATAATTTAAGAAAAATTAAATTAAATTAAAATATAACTAGCCTAAACTGTTAAAATAGTATGAAAAAATCAATTGTATGGATAAAAATAAGGTGTGACATGCAAAATACTGTCCCACCAATGAATATAATGTCACTGTCACATTGAACAAAAAATGACTTTTAACCAGGTTGTTTGTTGCAAAAAATTGTTTAAATTTATATAACTTATATAACTTTATATAACTATAAGCATTACTGTTGTGTAAGGTTGTTTGTTTTAGTAGAATCCACTAATATTTGATTAGCACCAATAACACCCATCAAGCAGTGAAAATCTGCTTTATTATTGTTGACCAGCCGAAGTGAGAAATTTGATATTTATTTAGTGATAAAATCCCTGTGATGTATGTGGCAGATGAGTCAGCACTGCTGTGGTGTGTGTTATTATTAGCTAAATATTTATCTCCACACCTACTCCGAAGCCTGTTAATCAGCAAATGCATATTTTCACATAATTCTCAAAAACAGCTTTATTTTACATGAGCACAGTGGAAATGCTTTTACTGGCCCTGTGATTGGGAATCTAATGCCTCAGATGAAGGCAAAAGCACAGACAGTGTGCATGTCTTGTATTTGTATCTAATTTTTACACCGACCCCTGAGCTTGCGGCCTCGCGTATTCAAAATCAATAGTTTATTTTAAGACATTGCCAAATAGTTCTTTCTCTGCATACAGTGAAAGCGAGCACAAATACAGTGGCCCCAAAATGTATTTGGACACTTAAGCCACATTTAAAAATGTATGAGTGTTATTGTATTGGGTAACAAAATACCAGATTGGAGTTATTGAGCATATCAGTTCTCCAGATAACTTTTGTGATGGACTTTTGACTCTGTCAATATGAAACGTCTTTGTGCTTTTCAAAAAGCGGATGAAGGCGTGAAGCTCAACAGGTTCTGGTGTTTGTTACACGGTGGCTCCATGGTCTTTAAAGCCTTCAAAACAGGTTTCTCTGACCTGTAATACTTCCTTTTAAATTCCATGAGCGGATTCCAGCTCTTTGTGGCAGCAGAGCTTTTGGGCTTTTAAATAACTGGCACAAACGTGAAGAAACTGTCAGTCACCGAAACTTGGTAATGCTGCTATTTACCAGCGGTTCTCTGACAGAATCGCTTAAATGAGAACTGGCACTTTCCTCAAACACACCCAGTGAGAAGTGAAATAAATAAAGCATCAAGCAATTATGAAGCCTGAAAATAAAGATGACAGTTTAAGGTCAGCCAATTAGAGGGCTTCTCCACTAAAGTCAACTTTTATGGTTACTTTTTTTTTTTTTTTTTTTTTGTACCTCGTAGCTATAGAGGTCACTGTCCCAGGGACGGTTTGAATCATTTCATGCATTTGTGTCATTTATGTAGCATCACATGCGGTAGATTTTATGTCAAGGATCTATTTTTAATATTGCTTCAGTGGTCGTGCGGTAGGACCTGAAGGATATATGACATTTGGATTGAATTTCCATGCATCTCTAGAGTTCCTACTGTACCCTGGCTAGTTCATATTTTACATATTTATTAGTAAAGCCATTGTGGCAGCTCTCACAGTGGGCCTTCTCCGCATGCTGGCAGCTTCCACCCCGCTCAGCTGACATTTGAGTTCACTGCTGGGTCTATTCCCGTATCAGTCTCCATCATCTTTCTGGCCCTCGGGCAACAGCTCTTTCGCCAGCCTCATTTATATGCAAACGAATATTAAAATAGATTATCATCGTTAACACCGCTGTATCTTGATGAATTTTATTCAGTTGCTCTCCTCCTCCCACCCCTAGAGCCATCCATACTAAGGAAATTAACGTTCGCCATTTGGTTCCTTGAAAACCTCTGGGTGGGAAACAAGAAGCTCTTCTTCACTGGACTGTATTAATGAGGCTTTCAAATATGGGTGTGAAAAGTCTTTTATATTCCGTTTCTGAAGTAATTCATGGCATGAAGTCAATGGCTGCATCCAAATTTGCATACTCAGACTACATGTGAGATTTAGAGTACAGTTGACATGAAATAGAAACCTATCTTATTGATTTTATTGTGAACGATTCATTCATGCTCATAATTTTCAATTAAAATATCACTCAAACTTCCAGTGAAATTACAGATTTCTCTCTGGTGTTGTTCTGCAATCAGTTTGTCCACTTAAACTCCGCCCCTTTTTTCTGTTGTTGATTTGCTTCTGTCCAATCAACATCCGGTGGATAGAACCAGAACCATTTTTCGATAATCTCTTTCATGCAAAGGTATCACACAATACAGAAGAAAAGATCTCTACTCCATTACATCGCGACTTTAAAGTATGCATCTGTTTTGGCTAATATTACCCTTATATTGGCTAATATTACCCACAACCCCCTGTATTACAGAGGAGGTGGAGTTTATGATAGTGGTTCTCTTTTGATTTTTTCTTTTAATGTTAAAATATTGTATATTTTATAGAAAATATGCATGCATTGGGCGATTTTAGATTTTTTTCATTTTTTTTTTCTCAAAGAACATACTTTAACTGCCTACACTTTATTTACAACTTCTAAAAATCATCTTTTATTGGAATATATGATTTATAGGATTATTGGAGTACATTTTACAAGAAAAATATGCTATTTTTTTTCTCCTTCAGAATTTCACATTTAATTCAATGTGTTGCTATTTCTTTGTAATTGTTTGTGAAATTTACTAGAGTGAAAATTGATTCCACAATTTATTTTTCAGTGTTAGTACACATGCAAATTCGCATGTTCCCATATAGCATTCAAAGAACAGTTCTTTGTTGTATTTGTACAGTCTGTGCAACAGATACCCGATGAGAAACAAAATCTAGCTCTGACATTTTTTCGTTGTTTGGAGAAAAATCTTCATTTTGTGAAATTTAATATTAATGTCCACCATTTCCTCCATGGTCTCTTTATCTTTGCTCTGTGGGTGTAAAGCACAATTACTTTAGTGGAGTGCTTTTCTTTTGCTGCCGTTCAGACCTTTGTGAGAATTCTGGTCAGAGAGCAAGAGGCCAAGAATATGAAACGGCCCATTGTGCGATGTAGATAATGAACAGCATTTTTCAAGCTTAGCTACACATTTTGACAGCTGCTGCGGAATCCCTCCACTGTATGAACGGCATGCTTAAACACATTATTGTCTCTGTTACACGCTGGGGCTAACACTGGAACTCATCATCTTTGGCTATTACAAAAAACACAGTTACTCGTCAAATGTCCAACCTGCATCATTCAGCATGGAATTCCAAGATTTGTGCGAATGGCGAGTCTGGTAATGAACACATTCAGACAGCTCTGTATAAGTAAATAACCTCATGCATTTTCAATAACCTCTTACTGGATGCATGTAAATGTTGGCGTTCATTGCATTGGTTAGCAGGCTCTCTGTGCACTTGATGTGCTTCTATTTGCACCGTTTCCTTCGATGGCATAATGAAGCCCATGAATTGGAGTTGCCTGTTTATTTCTCCTGAGATGGACTATGAACAAAGTTGACAATCCAAAGCATGAATGTATTTGCTTAGTGTAAGAATGGATATTTGTGATATTTACATCATATTTTGTTTAACGTTATATTCCAATATTCTTCCATGCAGATAGATAGATAGATAGATAGATAGTTTCATAGTGATACCTGTGCAAACCTTTTCATTTAATATGATGGATGATGAGTTATTTTTCAAACTACACCAGATACTGTATGCCCATTAAGTCATCATACTTACATACTTTTATCTGGAACCAATGAACTGTGTTGGATTCATCTTGTCTTGTCTTCATGTACACTTCCGCAGACTGTGCCCTCAGCTAAAGACGAACAAAGGAAGTGCATAATGATGTACATCAACTCAAACTGATGGCTTCCTGTCATTGTAGTCAGTAATGGAGGAACGCAGCTCTTAACTACCATCACCTGTTCACTCTTTCACTCTCCAAATGAAGCACTTGCAGCTGGTGTTGCTTCCTTCCTTCTTGGCTTCTTTCCATCAGTTTCCCCCTTTTACTGCATTTATTGTGAAATAATGTTTTATCTTACTTTTTCTTCCTTCCCTCCATCCTTTTGTTCATTCCTTCCTTCCTTCATTCCTTCCTTACTTTATCCAGTTGTTCCCCATTTTATTCAGTTATTGTAAAATATTGTGTTTTCCCTTTCCATAGATTCCCCTTTTTAACTTTCATAGATTTTAACTTTTTCCTCCCTCCCTCCCTTCCTTCCGTCCTTCCTTCTTTCTTTCCTTCCTTCCTTCTTTCTATACATCAAAGACTCTAGGGGAAAAATGGATCCCAGTTTCCATAAAAATATTAAGCAGCATAACTGGTTTCAACATTGATAATAATAAATAATTTCTTGTGCAAATCAGCATATTAAAATGATTTTTGAAGGATCACATGACACTGAAGACTGGAGTAATGATGCTGAAAATGTAGCTTTCTCATCACAGGAATAAATTACATTTTAAAATATATTCAAATAGAAAACAGTGTGAAATAATGTTTTTTCTTCATTCCTTTCTTCCTTCAGATTTCCCTCTCTAATGCAGTTATTAATAAAAAAATGTTATCTTTTCCTTTAGAGTTCCTATTTTAATGCGGTTATTGTAAAATAATTTCATGGTCAGTGATGTATGATGTGTTTATATGTGTTTATCAGCTTTGATATGCATACAATCTTGCAAATATTTCATTGATACAGTACACCCACTTGAATTTTTGCATGAACATGTCCATTGTACGTAACACGCAGGGGAAAACAGCAGGGGTCCTTGAATGTGTCTCATTGTCATTGTGCATTGTAGATTTCTTCACATTACTGTACAAAGGTGGTTTTATATGCTCTTTGATCACTAATAATTATTTATTTACATTAGTTGGCTCTGTTTGAGAATATTCTTTGAGGCGATGAAAAGAAATAGACCTTCAAGAAAAAGCATCATATTCATTTGGAATCATAAATGTGTCTTTTTCTGTAGTTGCATACAGTCCATTCCAGTTATACTTCATCTGGATCCACTGTTTAGACATAAATGAGATGCAATGGCAATTTTGGAAAAGCAATTCTTACCACCGTTACTGCCTGAAACAAAGACCACTTGAACGTGGTGTTCGTGAAACAGTCATGCATTGTCATGGCTGGCTGGTTGCATGATGTTTGACAGAAGCAGACACAGTTGTGAAAGGACGTCTAGTGCGCCGCACACCAATTAAGCATGTTGCAATGTGTGCAAATGCAAATACTTGTATTTCATACCCACATTAGCAGTTTACACTTACTTTTTAAATGTCTCCACACCTCAAAACCCCCCGTCTGTTATTCTGCTCCAACTGAATGTGTCATAGTTTAATTAACCATTCAATTCTGCTGTTATTTTTGCAGTCTCATCTCTGCAGAGCAACATTAAAATCATTGGCGGCAGCAGCAGATGGAATTGGATTACTGACGGACAATGGAGGCAGGCCAAGATGCGCCTTCCCTCTGCCGTGCTGCATGGGAGCCTTCTTCATTAGCCCGTGCTCATTCTGTAGTTAATGCTCTGAGGCGCTAACACTGGGAAACGCTATAACTCGGCCAGCTTCGTTTGAATGCGCCGTGAAGCTCTCTATTCAACCTGCCCCTGCTGATTGATTAGCTTTTGTCTCTCTGATTAAAG
>JAFVLL020033723.1:0-13760 GCA_021397915.2 Tor tambroides | reverse complement strand
TCAGCCAAATATTGTCCTATCCTAACAAACCGTAAATCAATGGAAAGTTTATTTATTCAGATTATGTATAAATCTCAATTTCAAAAAATTGACCCTTATGACTGGTTTTGTGGTCCAGGGTCACAAATGCTCTTTTATGCCTAACCTTTATTTTGCTCGCTCTCTCTTTCTCTCTCTCTCGTAGATTATAGCTATAACTAGTTTATTTACCCCTTCACCACTTAAGTAAATGATTAGTCAACCTGATGCTGTTCTAAAGCCATATTAGGCTTCCTTATTTTATTTCGGATCACAAAAGAAGACATTATAAAAAAAAAAATGCTTGCACTTGTCCAATTAATGAATTGTAAACTTCTTCGATCTTTTCACAAAACGGATTCAAATGTCATTATCCCATGCAACTCGATCCGTATCCCGAGTGTTCTTAAGGCATACGGTAGGGTTTGCCAAGAAACAAATTTGAATATTAAGAGAAAATCTCATCGCATTCGTGCATTTATACGGTGAGTGAACATTCAAGGCTCTCCATAACACACATACTCTCTGGAGCATTTGCCAAATATGTTTCGCCAATATCAGATGGGCCCCCTGATTCCCCGGGGCCCTAAGCGCCAGCTTACCTCGCTTATTGGTTAAGTCCGCCCCTGAACGGATGCAAGATTCAGATGTAAGAAAGACTCAAACTCTGCGACACGGCAAACACGAAAGCCTGGAGTTTGATGCATCATCATTACCAGGGTATTACGCTTTATTTGAGGTGATTTATGCAACAGAACTTGGTTTCTAAACCTCTGGAGATCAGGTTTACACTCACTGTACAGACCTTCATCCGTGTGAATGTGACTATAATCATGAGTTTCAGCTTCTGTCTCTCGAAAAATCATGGTTTTTATGCTCTTATGCACTAAAAATGATAAACAATGCATATTCCCTACATTAAGGCTCAGACACGATCGGAGAGTTACTGAGATTTCAGATATGCTCATATGCACATTCATGATGTTTGCTCTCTGGAGCTGCTAAAATAGTCTCAAAATTCATTCTCTAATTTTATAATCAAATTATGAATAAGGTTATGAATTTATCAGTTGTTTGTAAATATATCAGTTTTTTGTGAATGTGAATTTGCTTTAGTTTGAGTTTATTACAATTTATAAGTAATGTATTTATTATATTGTAAGTATATATTTGCAAACATAAATTGATAATCTCATAATCTAATTCATATTCACAAAATATGATGTGCAAATACACAAATTTACATCCACAAAAAATGTGAATATGAATTTGCAGAAAAGTGCAAAGATACTGTATTATACTGTATATATTTGCAAACATAAACTGACAAACTCAACTAATTTATATTCATAAAATATGCATAGCAAAATTTAATTTGACTAAATGCAAAACCTAATTCTTAAATACAAATATGTTTGCGCCTTCCTGAAAGTTTCTGCATCAACAGATTGACTTCTTTGCAAATTTGCATATATTTATAATTTATATGTGATGTATTTATAAGTATGTATTATAAATATAAATTTGCATATACTTCTAATTTATAAGTATTTATTATATTATATATTTGCATATATTTATAATTTATAAGTAACTTATTATAATGGCAAACAGAAAAAGACAAACTCATAACCTTTCATATTCACAAAATATGATTTGCAAATGCACAAATTTACATTCACGTAAGATTTTTAAATACAAAAGCTAATTTATGAACTCAAGTATGTTGTGTCTTTTCTTACATGTTCACAAAATATGATTTGCACATGAACAATAAAATGTACATCCACAAAGTAAGATTGATTATGCATAACGAATGGCTTTTTTTGTGAATGTGAAGCAGCGTACGCATTTGTGAATCATATTTTGTAAATGCATTAATTTTGAGACTATTTTAGCTCCATTTTGCTCTGCCGGTAAAAATAATTGCTAAAGAATCAATGTAGCAAACACAGACATGGAGCGATCCAAACCCTCCAGAAACATCCGAGCTCTTTCAACAGCACCTGTCCCGTCAAATTACTGAAATGTAATCAGCTTAATTATGATGACTGACAACTGAAATGCTTTGATTTCACACTCGTCTCAGTCTCTGAATCAGAAGTGACTCCGGTTTCTTGAATGTACAGCTCAAAGCGTCTGTCTGACATGAATGTGTCTTTGATTCACATCAGGTTGTGTTTTAACTGAAGCCTGTGGGATGTCAAAGGTCATTTTTGCTAAAACAAAACATGAAATGTTATGAGTTATTGGTTATGTAAATGTTCTCGGCTTTATTTTTCATATTGCATGATAGTTCGCAGCAGAAAGCTCTTTTATTGGCTCTTGCTGTGTAAAATAGCAGTTAAAGCGTGATGTGTGAGAAGCTCAGCTCCTCGAAATCTGTGGAATAAAATGTTGTAAATAACTGAAGTGTCTCTCTGATGCATAACCAGCTGTGTGTTCGTGTGTAAGGATGTATTTGATGTTCTCAACATCTTAAGAAACTCCGAAGGAGAAATATCTCAGGATGCGGCGCGTTCGTTGACTGAGTTTGACAAAGCGTCTGAAAATCAATATCTGGCAGCGCTGCTGCTTGCAGTGAACAGAATTAATATACAGCCTCAGAGTCAAACAGCATGAGAATCAGATCATTCATGCTCATTAATGCATCAAAAACATGATTCAGAATGAGTTTGAATGTGATATTACTTCTTGTTCATTCATCACACTGGAAATGGAAGAAATGCTGAGTGCAGTGCATTGTGGGATACTGTATTCCAGCTGTATGCTGCAGTTTCCCAAATGAAGTAGAGATCTATGCATACGGTAGTTTACATATGCAACAGGATTATTATAGGTTTATTAATATAACTAATACTAAAACCATAAAAAATGTTATTTACTTGAAATGCAATAAACCTTAACTGAAATAAATATTAAATAAAAATGTTTTACTTGCCAAGATGACTTTTCTCATATTTTAGTTTAACTTTATGTACTAAAATAACTACTTAAAACTGTAAAGGCATTAAAAAAAAGCTAAAAGCAAAGTATAAAAATAAAAACTAATTCAAAATATGAATAAAATTGATAACAGTTATTAAATTACTTTTACTAAAAAACTATAATAGCAGCTAAATGAATAAAAATGCTGAAAGTTACTACAAAATTTACAAATTACTACAATTTTAACTAAAATAAAAACAGTATAAAAATGAAGTAATTCAGAATATAAAAACTAAGTTACTAAATTACTAAAAAACTACATTAGTTACTAAATTAATAAAAACAATAAGAATTGGTAAATTACTACAATTTAAACTAAATGAGAACAAAGTATTAACAAAAACTATAATAGTTATTAAATTGCTATTACCGGAAAAAAACTGAGTCACTAAATTACTACAACTTTAAAGTTTAAAAATAAAAACATTCAAAATATTAAATAAAAACTATAATAGTATATCAGTGATACTAAAATAACACTGCTTTGCAGTATAGATGCTACATACTGCAGGAATAGTAGCATGCATTTACAATTTATGCATTTGGCAAATGCTTTTATCCAAAGCCACTTGCATTATTGTGAAGGTGCACATTGATTTTATTTCATGCATTCAAATACCATACACTTTTGCTCATGCGTGTTCCCTAGGAATCGAACCCATGGCCTTGGTGTTGCTGTTTGAGCTACAGTATGGTAGTTTGTTTTAGGTGTTAAATCAGGCAGAAGACACCATGCTTTCAGCATCATGCAGTGGTGATGCAAGTGTTGCAAACTCTCATGCATTCACATTTGCAGTCGTGTTTTAACCAGTTTACAAAATCAGTGTTTTTTTAACACCCTGAGGCCCAAACACACATTTATAGCCAATGTGAACATGCACACACTCTTTATCTGAAGACGCTCCAGTTAACCTGGTGTGTGTCACGATTGCTGTGTATTTCTTCTCATGATAAATCTGTGCAGGGTCGCTGTCAGTGAATGACTGAATGATCTGGAAATCACTGCTGCCTCCTGCTGTTCTGCAGCAGAACTGAGGTTTAACACAGTTTAAAGGAATATTTCTGGGTTGCACTTGATTTTTAAGGTGTCTTTGTTACAGTTAAATTATACAACTGACTACTGAGTAATATTAATTAACATGTACTTACTGTAGATTTAGGGTTAGTTGCATGTAGTTATAGTAAATTACTGTTATTACTTTAAGTACATGTAACATGGACACTTAATGTTAAAAAAAAAATCAGTTACATTTTATTTTAAGGTGGCCTTGTTACACCGGTTACATGTACTTACTATTATAATAACAAGAAATTATGCATAATTACATGCAACTAACCCTAATCCAAACCCTAACCACATAGTAAGTACATTTAATTAATATTACTCAGTACGTAAATGTATAATTACACTGTAACAGTGACACCTTAAAATAAAGTGTAACCAAAAATTCTGTGGTTCCAAACCCATATATTTCTTAAGTAAAACATAGAGACATTCTGAAAAATTCATACGCTTCACAAGTCTGTCAAACTCCAAAACGTGGCGTTAAGTGTCATAACAATATTGCATATAAATTTATTTAAAAAAATATACTGAAATCTAGCTCTCAGGTCTCATGTGTTGGTGTGCGTTAGGATGCTTTTATCATACTTGTAGAATATCTATGATTTCCAGGTTCATCCAGTCAGTACTTAACCGTTTTGTGATTGGTTTAATTTTTTTCTTATAAAAATATATTGAATATTTGAATAAAGAAATGAAAAGAATATTTTAAAGATTTGTTGCATGCATGATAAATTATGTATTTTAATTTCATTTCTTGATTTTTGTGCTTAAACCCCTAATCAGAAAACTCTTGTTGGAGTTTAACAGACCTGGTTATTTTCATTCTAATGCTTTCTGAACTTGAAAATCAAAATAATAAATAACATTCTTCAAAATAGTTCAAGTTTATAGATGTCTGTTATGATGGATTCCTGTACACTCAAGTCAAAGCTATAAACAATAAAAACACATTTATACTTCATTATACAATATTTACACATTTGCAAAAAATGATCACGTCTGTGTCGTAGGTGCTCTCGTATCAGACGATCCAAAGCTTCACCTGATGCTCAACAAACACCAACGACATCTGATGACATTCAGCTCTATATGAACATTATCTACAGTAGAATATATATATATTACAGCATACTGTACATCTCACACACATCAGCTCTTCATAATGCAGAAAGATGCTAAATAATACTACAACACTCAAGTATAAACGTGGTCTTAATATTATTTCAGAAGCTGCAGGAACTGAAAAAAATCACGTGCTTTTACTTTGATCGTTATTTAAAAAGCAATGTCTGGATTCCAGGCTCACAGGCCTTTAATACAGTAAGAGCATGTGCTTCTGCGTTTAAAGCTGCAGTGTGGCAATTGCAATACGACACCGTCCACCTTTAACATGCAGAACACAAAACGACAAAACCCATCAATAAAACATCCACTAAATACACTAAATGATCAAATCAACAGCTCTTACTTATAGACGCTTGGATAAAAAATTAAAAAAGGAACTGTGACTTTTTATCTCAGAATTTGTACTTTTTTCTAGCAATTCTGTGGTTAATATTTTATAATTCAGACATTTTTTCTCGCAGTTCTGGCTTTTTCCAGAATTATGAGAAAAGAGGTCCATATTGTGAGAAAAAGTCAGAAGTGTGAGATAAAAAGTTGCAATTGTCTTTTTTTATTGTTTATTTCATGGTGGGGAAAAAACAGAATTACAAGATGTAACATTATTCTGAGGAAAAAGAAGTCAAAATTCAGACTTCAGACTTTTTCTTGCAATTCTGACTTTATTCTTTCTTTTCTTCTTTGTGAGGAAAAAAGTCAGAATACTGAGATATAAACTAGATATAAACCAGAAATCGCAAGAACAAATGTCAGAATTGTGAGATGAAAAGTTGCAATTACCCTCGTTTATGGCAGAAACAAAAAACAGAATTGTGAGATCTCACAATGCATACTTTCCTCACAATTTTAAGAAAAAAATTAAATAAAATTCAGAGAAAAATGTCAAATTTGTGACTTTAGAAACTCAGAATTATGACTGACTTTTTCTTTAATTTGTGGAAAAAAGTGAATTGTGAGAAAGTCACAATGACCTTTTTAATTTATTTTTTATTCCGTGTCAGAAACAGGTTTCCATACTTATTGCTGATAATAAAACCGAATCAGGCCAGAAGGGCTGAAATCAGTCGATGTACTGCGAGAGCCAGCGGAAACCTTCGCCGTAACCCTGCTTCTTCAAGACGCTGCACATGAAGACCTCCAGCGGCCGCACGTTCAGCTCCTTCAGCGACACGCTGCCCTGCAAACACAACACCAGCCACTCTCAACTCTGTTCAACTTCATACAAACATGTGATGATGCTTACTGACAAATCATCACTAGTGGCTCATATACACGACCAGTCACGTTTTTGAACAGTAAAATTTGTAATGTTTTTTAAAGAAGTCTCTTCTGCTCAGCAAGCCTGCATTTATTTGATCCAAAGTACAGCAAAATTTTGAAATATTTTTACTATTTAAAATAATGGTTTTCTATTTGAATATATTTTTAATTATAATTTATTTCTGTGATGCGCAGCTGTATTTTCAGCCTCATTACTCCAGTCTTCAGTGTCACATGATCTTCAGAAATCATTCTAATATGCTGATTTGCTGCTCAAGAAACATTTCTGATTATTATGTTGAAAACAGTGGAGTAGATTTTTTTTTCAGGTTTCTCTGATGAATAGAAGAACAGCGTTTATCTGAAATAGAAATCTTTTGTAACATTATAAATGTCTTTCCTCATTTGTAAGTTGCTTTGGATAAAAGCGTCTGCTAAATGACTAAATATAATGTAAATGTAATGTCTTTATTGTCACTTTTGATCAATTTAAAGCATCCTTGCTAAATAAAAATCTTCATTTCTATAATTTCACCCCCCCCCCCCACCCCACCCACCCACCCACAAAAATACATCTATGTATTATTGAGGAAATATACTTTGTAAATTTGTAAATATCTACTGTATTTAGGGCACTATATCATAATATTAGTATGTTACAGTTAAATATCTTAATTAAACCCGTTTTTGAGTCATGAAAATGTCATAATGCTAAAAAAAAAAGAAGAGGAAACTATATCATAATATTAGTATGTTTTTCCACATCTATCAATGCGCATGGAAATATTATGGTGTAAATTCAGTACCATGGCATATTGAGTTACAATAACATCTGTACTGTACAGTGCATCTGGAAATTAATATATATACACACACACATACATACATACACGCACAGACTCTAAGCTTTTGAATGGTATAGTGTATTACATTACAAAAGCTTTTTATTTCAGAAAAATACTGATCCTTGGATCTTTCTATTCAACAAAAAATCCTGAAAAAATTTACTAAACTGTTTTCAACATTGATAATAGTCAGAAATGTTTCTTGAGCAGCAAATCAGCATATTAGAATGATTTCTGAAGATCATGTGACACTGAAGACTGGAGTAATGATGCTGAAAATACAGCTGCGCATCACAGAAATAAATTACAGTTTAACAGATATTCACATAGAAAACAGTTATTTTAAATGGTAAAAATATCTCAAAATTTTACTGCTTTTGCTGTGTTTTGGATCAAATAAATGCAGGCTTGGTGATCAGAAGAGACTTCTTTAAAAAACATTCAAAATGTTCAAAACCGTTTGACTGGTAGCGTGTTTGTGATTGGCTGGCGCTGACCTTCCCAGTGGTCTGTCCGTCCAGAGCGAACACCTCTCGCAGACTCATCTCGCTCACGGCCTCCGGACGGTCGATCTTATTCCCCAGAACCAGCACGGGCACGCTGGAGATGGTCTCGTCTGACAGCAGAGCCTGAAACACAGAGACGGAGCTCAGAGAGAGGAGCGTCTGCGTCTGCGGTCGACTGAAGCCACGCACACTTACATCCAGCTCCAGCTTTGACTCCACCAGGCGTTCCTGATCCGCACAGTCCACGAGGAACACCACGCCGTTGACCGCAGGAAGGTAGTTCTTCCACACTCTCCGTGCTGCACATGAAAAACAACATAAGGACAAAACTTATATATTAAAATCATTTCTTCTGTGTTTTCCACAGAAATTGAACAGGGTATACAGGTCCGTAATGACATGAGGTGAGTAGATGATTACAAATCGATCATATCTGGGAAAACAATGACTGATATTGATAGTTCTGACCTTGTACATGACCGCCCAGATCAAACGTAGTGAAAGTCATTCCTGCGATGGTCAGCTCCTCTGATGCTGAGAGAAACACAGTCAGCCCTGAGCAATGCCTGATGGGAATGATTCATCTCACAGCTCTGTTGTGTTTTAATTGTAGTAATGGAGTCTTACTGGGGTGTAATGTGGGCACATGTTGTCCTAATCTGTCGTCTTTGAGCATGTGCAGCAGAGTCGTCTTCCCAGCATTATCCAGCCCAAGAAAAACCAGCTTTCCAGACTTCTTATACAAACCTGCAAGAAACAAACACAATATATATATAATTTGTTTCACAGAAGAAAGTAAGTTTTGAAAGAAATTAATATTTAAATTGATCAAAAGTGACAGTAAAGGCATTTATAATGGTACAAAAGATTTCTATTTCAGATAAATGCTGTTCTTTTGAGCTTTCTATTAATCTGTGAATCCTGAAAAATAAAATATATCACAGTTTCCACAAAAATATTGTGCAGCACAACTGTTTTCAACACTGATGATAATCAGAAATGTTTCTTGAGCAGCAAATCAGTATATTAGAATGATTTCTGAAGATCATGTGACACTGAAGACTGGAGTAATGATGCTGAAAATTCAGCTGCGCATCACAGAAATAAATTTGAACAGATATTCACTAACTGTAAAAAACTGTTATTTTAAACTGTAATAATATTTCACAATTTTTACTGTATTTAATCAAATAAATGCAGCCTTGGTGAACATTAAAACGTCTTGCCAAACCAAAACAAGTTTTGACTGGTACTGTACAAGCAGTCTAGATATCTACTTGTTCTTTTTTCTGACTATTTTCCACGTTAGAATAATATTGGAGTGATTAAATCTCATAAATCAGTCAAATGTATGTGAACTTCATCTGAACTCACCTAAAAACTGCAGCACTCCACTGAAGCCTCTGTAGATCCAGTCAAATATAAATGACATTGCAGATGTTTCCTAACAGAAACACAGAAAAGATGACTAATATTTTACACTTAAGAAAAAAAATAAATTAATTAGCCACTGAAAGGCTGCAGGTTTGAAACTTCTCAAAAGAGAAACAGTAGTGTACTAATATTCATCTACTGTAAATATATGCAGAACAAACAGGCAGATACACCACTAACAAACATGACATGTTTTTAGACATGCAACTAGGCAATACTATAACATTTTTACTTTTTGTACCATGTTTTTAACATTTAGGGCACTATATCATAATATTAGCATGTTTTCCACACCTATCAATGTGCATGTAAATATCTACTGTATTATTTAGTAAATATACTTTGTAAATATCTACTGTATTTAGGGCACTACATCATAATAGTATGTTACAGTTAAATCTTAATTAAACCCGTTTTTGTGTGTGTGAGTCATGAAAATAATGTCACACAATGCAAAAAAGAAAAAAGAAAAAAAGTGAGTGCACTAGATCATAATATTAGTATGTTTTCCACACCTATCAATGTGCATGGAAATATTATGGTAAAAATTCAGTACCATGGCATATTGAGTTACAATAACATCTGTACTGTACAGTGCATCTGGAACGTATTCACAGCGCTTCACTTTTTCCTCATTTTGTTATGTTACAGCCTTATTCCAAAATGGATTCAATTCATTTTCCTCCTCAAAATTCTACAAACAGTACCCCATAATGACAACGTGAAAGAAGATTGTTTGAAATCTTTGCAAATTTATAAAAAAACAAAACAAAAATAACATATGTACATAAGTATCCACAGCCTTGGTTTCCTTCATCAGACCAGAGAATCTAGTTTCTCACAGTCTGAGGGTCCTTTAGGTGCTTTTTATGCAAATTTCAGGGCCTGTATTCTTAAAGCTTTTAACAATCCTCTCAGAAAGCTCCTAATTTAGCTTAAACATTTCTATGTTGGAGTCTTAGCTAAAGAGAGATTCAGGACCAATCTAAGAGCAACTCAAAACGAGGAAAAGACAAAACTTTTATCTTAGTGACGAGGTGGGGCTGACCCCGTTGCTAGGGATGACACAGCCTTTTGAAGACTGTGATTGGTTGGTTGTCCAAGAAGGGAAAAACAGAGCCTGTTTTTTCCTGTTTTACAGTACTCTCTCTCTCTCTCTCACACACACACACACACAAATACACATACATATATATATATATATACACACACACACTCTTTATTTTTCATTTACCATGCTGTCGTACTTAACGTGTTTTATAGGAAATGAACAGCGACACAATAAGGTTCTGAAAGTGCTGTAATTGTTTGTGATCTCTCTGCTTGTAGAAGGTTGTGACAGACCCAAATCATCACATAGCTGCATTTTTCCAGTTGCCAAATATGTTAATGTAGTTAATGCAGTGATTACTTCCATTTCTGGCGCTATGGTATTTCTGCACAGTGTCAGATGTTAGCGTGTCTCTAATAAGATCGGTCACAAACACGATCTAATGTGTAGCGTCTTATTAACTCACCGACATGCATTGTGTGCAACACATTTCTTCTCCCTCTTCATGATTCATCCATTTTCTCCTCTGCTAAAGAAACTCTTAAGCCTCTTAAAAGTCCTCGTTAGTACTCCTAACAACTTTGGACCTTAAGACCTCTTTTAAGGGTTAAGATGCTTTCTGAATGACTTTTTTTCTTAACTAGGACCTTATCTTTCATTTTAAGAGGAAACACCCACATTTCTAAGAATTTTGTTACTAGAAGCAACTCTTAGCACTAAAATTTTTCATGAATACGGGCCCAGATCGGTGGAGTGTTGCAGGTGATGTTTGTCCTTCTGTAGGTTTCTCCCATCTGCGTAAAGAACATGGAACTAGAGTGACCATCAGCTTCTTGGTCACCAGTCTAGACAAGGCCCTTCTGGAAGAGTCCTGGTTGTTCCAAACTTCTTCCATTAAGGATAACAGAGACTACATGCTTCACCTTCAATGCTGCAGAAATGATTCTGAACTCTTCCTCAGATCTGTGCCTCGATACAATCCTGTCTCAGAGCTCTACAGACAATCCCTTGGACTTCATGGCTTGGTTTGTTACCTGTGGGAGCTTATATAGACAGGTGTGTGTCTTTCCAAATCATGTCCAGTCAACTGAATGTGCCACAGGTGGACTCCAGGAACATCTCAAGGATGATCAGCACCTGAGCTCAATTCTGAGCATCACAGCAAAGGCTGTGAATACTTATGTACATGTGATTTTTTTCATTTTTTATATTTTATAAATTTGCAAATTTCACGTTGTCATTATGGGGTATTGTTTGTAGAATTTTGAGGAAAATAATGAATTGAATCCATTTTGGAATAAGGCTGTAACATAACAAAATGTGGAAAACGTGAAGCGCTGTGAATGCGTTCCAGATGCACTGTACTCTATAGTGTACATGACTCACAGCTGATCTACTGTATGTAGTGTACACTATAACAGCTGCCAGTGATGTACAGTAAATCCGTTTTCGGCTTGAATATGAATATTATCTGTTATATTAATATTATATATGAACTTATCGTATAATACTCATGACAGCATGAACAGACTAAACACACACAGATCAGATGAGTGACAGAGTCATCAGGTGCAAGATAACACACAAACAAACACAAACGCACATTAACACTCACTCACTCACTCACTCACTCTCTCCCTCTCTCTCTCTCTCTCTCTCTCTCTCACACACACACACACACACACACTCTCCGTTAATCCCAGGTCTGAATAAAGCCTCGTCCGGTTCTCTCTCTGTATGTGTGTGTTTGTGTGTTTTTATCATCGCTCACCGTTTCTCAGACGCGTGTCGCGGCTTCAGTGCGTCGTCGGTGAATTCTCCGGTTTCTACCGTTATTCTCTGAAAGCGCGCGGGCCGCTAGAGCGTCTCTAGTAACCCGCAGGATCTCTCACATGAGCGCGCACGCCAGCTTGACCCCACTTCCGCCTTGAGTTACGTCACTGGCGGTGAGCGATCTCATTGGTCAGAGAGTGTTGCTAATTTTACAGTTAAATAATAAATTAAATCCGTTTGTGTGAGTCACAATGTCACAATGCTGGAAAAAAATAAAAATGAATAAATAAATAAACAAATAAAAAATGTTTCAAAAATCAGATGTTGCTAGAGACATAATTTAATCTTAATAAATATTTCAAAATTGCGTAGTTTATTTATTTATTTATGTGCTAATGTCAATAAGATTTGAGATACTGATACTGATTTTGATACTGATTTTCTTCCTGTAAGCAGCACCCGGAAATTTAGTGCGTTTATTTATTTATTTATTTTTTGCTTTGCCTTTACTCTAAAAGGATTTTCCAAATATATTTTTATTGAACATTGTCAAAGATCTTTCTTTACTTTAGGAAAATGTTTTGTATGTATTTATTAGTGGAAAAAGACCAACAACACCAGAAAACCCAAATATATTTAATTTTCTTATATTGCTAACAAAATATTATGTACATAAATGCAAATTTTCAAGGCAGAAACCACTTTTGTTCCGCTTGCTGATTTACAGCAGTATTTTGGGACTATTTCCAATTCACCTAATAATTAAGTAGTAATTAAAAACGATTGAAATATGCAAGTCCTTTAATCTTTTCCCTTTAATATGATTTATTTTCATTAGTTACGTACCCCTGTCCTTTTTACATTTATTTGTTTTTAAACTTCTCGTGTATTGTAACAGCCAGTTTCTTTGAGGTTCTCAATTAAAACTTTAAAAAATGTACAAAAAAGTAAAAATGTGAATACATTAAAAAAAAAAAAAAATGTTGCGCCCTCTGGCGGAGCGTGTGTGTAACTGCAGGTAAAGATGGCTCCGCTAGAGAGTGCTCGGGTTGAGCAGCTTAGATCAGCTGTTTGTTTGTCTTCTGCAGCAGCACAGTGTGATCCTGTCTGGACCTGATCATGAACTGTAAGTGCAGTTCTTCGAAACGAACGCTTTGATGCGGATTTAATCACACTTTTATGTCTGTAGAACGCCAACCTGTGCTTGCAGGTGTGTTGCGCATCCAGCCACTGACCGCTAGATGCCGCTGTTTACACATCTATTCAACACCACATGACTTACTCCGCTCAATCTGTGCAATGCTTTATTTAATAGGCTGATGGGATGCATACAGAAAATCATGCATTTAGAAATCAGTGATGTTCATCTGGTTATGAACACATACATGTTTAAACTCTCACTAATGGGAAAAAACACTCAAATGTGACCCTGGACCACAAAACCAGTCTTAAGTGTCAGTTTTTCAAAATTGAGATTTATGCATCATATGAAAGATGAATAAATAATCTTTCCATTGATGTATGGTTTGTTATGATAGGATAATATTTGGCTGAGATACAACTATTTGAAAATCTGGAATCTGAGGGTGTAAAAAAATCAACATATTGAGAAAATCTCCTTTAAAGTTGTTCAAATGAAGTTCTTAGCAATGCATATTACTAATCAAAAATGAAGTTTTGATATATTTACAGTAGGA
>JAFVLL020033722.1:5000-10996 GCA_021397915.2 Tor tambroides | reverse complement strand
TATATATATATATATATATATATATATATATATTCATGTTCATTTTTATAATTAGAGAAATTATTCTATGCTTAAACACAATCACTTTCTGCATATTGACTGTTGGTGTTTTCAAATCAGTTATGCAAACATGCTAAAATCTTTCAAAAAACTTAGGACAAGTTATGAGATAAACATTCAGCGCTTTCATCTAATCTTGCATGCCATTTACTCGTCACAGTAAAATTATTTCTACTAATCTTCCAAAAAGAACATCTAATTTGTTAAACCGCTTGTGCAAATCAGTGCGCCTGCATGAATATTCATGATAGTTCTGTCCACACAGTCTGCAGTAGCACAGACAATGGAAAAAGAAGTTTGATTATTACAAACTACCCCATTGGTAATGTGCATGCAAATGGATGTCATTCAGTATGTCCACTGGTTTAGCTCTGTAAACAATAGTTTTATTATGCATAAATGCATGTGATTTTAATATGCATAAATGTATGCAAATGTACGAGAGTATTTGTGTGTGCACGGGTGAACTTATGCACATCTGTGTGTATACACATGAAGCTCTCCATAATGGCTAGAGGAATCACCCTCATTTGCATAAGAAAGCAGAGGGGCAGATGTGTAGGGTTGCGGACTGGACCGCTAGGCTGCAGGCAGCACGGGCTTCTGTCATTGACTTGTGTCAGACAGAGAAATAAATGAACTCAGCTCTATGTAACGATGAGAAGGAGGGTTTGGGGTCACGACCCCTTTCCCTGACCCCTCCGTCATCGACACAGTGAACCCCACATTTTCATTGACTTCACGCCTACTTGAGTTTCCCCAAAGGACCATACAACAAGGAATGACACAGTGTTCAATTCGGCTCACAGCTGAATTACTCTGCCACAAATAAATTGATTCAATATACAGTGCTGTAATTGAAATATCTAATACATTTTGAGGGATTTTCATTCAAGGTGATGTAAAGGTATGAGCATACAGTGTGTAATATAGTCAAAGACAGACAGAAATGCTTATTTGCTACACTGCTAAGTTGATTGACAGGACAGGACTGCTGTCATCAATCATACCTAAGACCCATAATTCTGTGCTTACACACACACAAACAAGCACACAAACACAGATTCTAAGTATTAATTTAATTAAATCTGATTCTACGACTTTTAGTTATTAATAATGGAGTGCATTAACTGAATTTAAATCATATTTAACCTATGGCATGTACATTAAACATGGGGGTGCTGTGATATGATTAGCTACATCTATTTCCTTCTTCAAGCCCACGTCTACAATATCCTTCTTAAAATCCCCAGACTACTGAAGAAGTTGACAAGGGTCATTTTGAAGTCATTTGCATATGCATGTGAACACCGTTGGGTTGCCAGGCCTTTGGAGAACCCGCCTTTCCTGCGCTAGTCACCTTCACACATGCAGATGGAGTCAGTAACTGATTTCCATGCACGTTTTGATATGTACATAACTCTGCATATCATCCGGAGCCACGGGGGCTATTAAAACCCTGGATTAGCTTGTCAGCGACAGGGAGGAATTGTGGAAGATATAAAGTGAATAAGTTTGTGTCTGATTAAGCTTGAGGGAGCTCATCTGTCCGCCCAGGAGCAGAAATGACAGTCATTTGCTGTTACATGACACATCGCTCCTCACAATGTATTCATAGCCTGATGCTCTGAAGGACTGATGTAGGGGAGAGAAATCGCTTGAAATAATGTGAGAGGGAGAGACATATAGATTAGGTGGAAGGAGAGAAGAAGTGGTGTGTGATAGATAGATAGATAGATAGATAGATAGATAGATAGATAGATAGATAGATAGATAGATAGATAGAGGTAGAACGATAAATAGAACAATAAATAGATAGATATAACGATAAAACAATAGAACGATAAATCGACAGACAGACAGACAGATAGACAGATAGATAGATAGATAGATGGATAGATAAAAAAATGGAAAATAGATATAATGACCGATAGAATGATGGATAGAACAAAAGAAAGACAGAACGACAGATAGAATAATAGAACGATAGATAGATAGATAGGACTGATAAAAAATGGAAAATAGATAGAATGACCGATAGAATGATGGATAGAACAAAAGAAAGACAGAACGACAGATAGAATGATAGAACGATAGATAGATAGATAGATAGATAGATAGATAGATAGATAGACAGATAGATAGATAGGACCGATAAAAAATGGAAAATAGATAGAATGATAGAACGATAGATAGAACAACAGATAGATAGAACGACAGACAGATAGATAGTGTGGCGGGAAGAGCAAACGACAGACACAGTGGGTGTGGCGTCAGGCCTCAGAGAGGCTTTTATTCAAAAGAAATATGAAAATAAAGTCTCCAAAGGGGAAAAAAAGTGTCCAAAATAACCAGGGGATCTGGTGTCCTCGTAGTGCTGCGGGGTTAGTGAAGGAGGGGCAGTGTTCGAGAAGGAAGGGTCCAGGTAAGGGGCGGAGTCCGGCGGCCGCACGCGCTCCCCTCTCGGGTCCGGGGCGCGAGGGGCTTCATTTAGCGGCTTCATCCTCCTTTGGCCCGCGGCGCTTCTTGGGGGTTACACGGCCCGGCATCCTGGCCCGTCAGCCATCTCGCGGGTGCGGTACTCGTCCGGACCGCGGGTCCGGCAGCTCGCGACATCGGCGGCACTCGTTCCCTCTCGCTCCCTTCCTGGACCCACGAGGACACCAGCGTGCATGCACGGGGTGAGAGACCGGTCTCTCGAGGAGAGGCGCGCTCGGCATATATCAGCGGCAGTGCTGAGGCTCCATTCACTTCAGGTGCGCCTCATCACACGCCGCCAGACCTGGCTGTTTTCAGCACCCCTCCTCTCTCACACACCCACTCCCGTCGGGAGCCTGGTGAAGGGTGGCGAATAAGGGACGGGGTGGTGATGATAATAAGCGAGGAGGCAGCCAACTCGTCTAGATAGATAGATAGATAGATAGATAGACAGACAGACAGACAGAAGTACAGATAGATAGATAGATAGATAGATAGATAGACAGATAGATAGATAGATAGACAGATAGATACATAGATAGATAGACAGACAGACAGAAGTATAGATAGATAGACAGATAGATACATAGATAGATAGATAGACAGACAGACAGACAGACAGAAGTATAGATAGATAGATAGATAGACAGGACCAATAAAAAATGGAAAATAGAATGACCGATAGAATGATGGATAGAACAAAAGAAAGACAGAACGACAGATAGAATGATAGAACGATAGATAAAACGACAGAAGGACAGATAGATAGAACGACAGATAGATAGATAGAACGATAGATAGATAGATAGATAGATAGATAGATAGATAGATGATAGACAGACAGAAGGATAGACAGACAGAAGGATCGATAGATAGATAGATAGATAGATAGATAGATAGATAGATAGATAGATAGATAGATAGATAGATAGGATGGATTCAGTCTCTTTATCTGATATTATCTTCTCTTCCTCTGCTGATATAAAGCTTGAGTTCTATGTGAAACTCAATACCAAAACCTTTTAATGATCAAATACTTTAAGTATTTACAACGGTTATGAATCCAGAACATTCCTGTAATTCACACAAGGGTCTCGCACAGGTGAGTAACTAAGTATTGTAACGGAGTTATTCCTTTTTATAATTTACTCTAAATGGGTTCTTATCCATCTTTATCCAGTTTAAGACCCTTTGCAATAAATTACATGATAAAGAGAGTTTTTTCCATTCTCTTATTTCGTGTAGTATTATTTTTGCTAACAATATCATGCTGTCACAGGTTTACTGCAGTATCTATGGTATTTTGATAGAAACTACTGTTACAGTGGTAGTTTTTGAAGAATTTGTATAGAACATTGATTTATTTTGCATTTATATTTTTTGCATAAAAATGACTTTCTTTATTTGTTCCTTACTTTTTTTTACTGAAAATGAATAAAAATGGACATGCACCAAGCCATGACAAACGAGTAGTAGTTTTACTGTACAATATAATAACTATGGTATCTTGGTGGAATATAAAGCACGGTTACATGACACATTTCTGAAGGATTTGTCTGAAAAGCATTTTTTAACTTTTTTCTTCTTTCATTCCAGTTATTCATTCACACAGCAGAATGTTGACAAATCTGGACATGAATGAAGACGAACAAGCACCAGAGCATGATAAATGTAGAAGGTTTGTTGCCCTAAAGATGCCTTATTTAAGCCCGGAGGGAGGAAAAGACCTGTGAGATGAGGGAGGGCTGAGCCCACTTGACCTCTCTGAGCACACAAACACATACATTAGCACAGCGGGATTAGAACACGGCCCCGTTACCCCCGACAACAACACAGCCAATTAGGGAACATGGGATCAGCCCCCTACTGTGGTATGGATTAATAGTAGACAAAAAAAAAGAAAGGAAATGAGAAAAAAAAATACAGCTCTTCTGTGCTGCTGCATCATCGCATATAGACACAAAAGCTATATGAAATGACTTAACAAAACTAAGTGTAAATGATGTATATATACTAAAGTACTGTACAGTATGGAAGTGCTGACTTGGTTCTGACTGAATCAAACCTGCTAAATTATACTGCCTCAAATATACAGTATGTTTGCAAACAAACTAATTGAGATTTATAAAGCGAGAGGACGGCCTATCACTGCCTCTGACACACACACAAACCGAGTTGCCTCATTAAAATGTGTATATTAGACCCATTCACACACTCAGCGCACAATAGGACACTGAATTGATGTGCAAGCACAGGAATCCACTGGAAACCTTGCAGCCACGGCCTCAGGTGCAATGTGCTTCCTCACATGGCAAAACTCATTTGCTGTCACTATTCATTGTAGATTCACGAATTTATATTCATTGTCAGATTAGTCACTGAAATGAGCTGTCATGACAGGCTGGATTGTCACCGAAAATTTCATTTTCTTGCGTCGGGTCAATTACCATTCTGAAAAACAGAAAACGTTATACAAACCAAATCAAAGGGGTCTGGACTTTCATTCCGGCAAGAGCTGGGACGAAAAGAAACACACAGAGGACACTTTTGCAATCAAAAAGCACCAAATATGAAAATCGAAATGCTGCAGCAGAAATGCAGTTGTTTCATCCTCAACAAAAAAAAAAAGACAAGAGACTCACTGGTTAGCTATGCATTACTCTCACCCTCACCTAAAAAATTACCATGCTAAACTGTTTTTTCCCCCTTTATATATAGTCTAGTTTCACTTTTGGTGGCAAAAGTAGCTAATATAAGTTAGCACAGTTTTAATGTAGTGCCTATGGTATTTTGGCAGAAACTAGAAATGTATGGTATGGTTACATTGGTAACTTTATACAAGGATTTGCATTTTTTATTGCATGACAATACATTAAAAAGTCTGGGGGTTTTTTCAGATGTGTCTAGAAAATGAATGGACATCCATGGAGTGAGTGAAAGACCCGTAAGATGAGGGAAATGCAACAACAGCTAACGGAAATAACTTTTTACACCATATTCATAAATCAAACAATTCTCAGCAAAAAAGCCAGTGCAGCCAATGCATTACCACAAGAGCCCTATAGACTCTGTTTCTGTGAATTCACCATAACTTTCTGGATTAGTTATCAGGCTCTATTGATTTTCCCCCGTCTTCGATTAGTTTAGAGGGCCACCACATGGCTGAGTACACATTTCATAGAAATCAGCACATCGTATTGGTGAATGCAGTGGCTATCAGCAAGGACAGCACAGATATCAGGTGTAATATTCTCACATCTCTTGATTTACACAGAAGCACGTACACACATTAAAGTACGCAGAGACTCGCACATGAACGCAAAGTGCTTCCTGAAGCTATTAGATCAACTTCTATATTCATTTTAACCAATTTACAAACAATATTGTTGCAAAATGAATACTAAAAATGCTAAGTAATGCAGTGCAAAATGTATTTACACAATGACAGTATATTCAAA
>JAFVLL020033722.1:0-2500 GCA_021397915.2 Tor tambroides | reverse complement strand
GAAAAGTCAGATGTTCTTAACAAAAGACTGGCATGAGAATGAGAGCTGATGGAACAGGCAGCATGTGAGATGACAGTAAGTGAATGAGTCAGTCTGTCAGCTGAGCTTCAGCACAGAAAGAGAGTTTGAGAGATTGAGAAAATAACCGTGAGTGTGACGAGTATGAATGGAGGCGTGTGTTTAGGAAGTATGTGCTATTGAGCTCAACACTACCACATGCATAAAAGCTCATTAAACGGGCATCAAGGTAAAATAACCTCCTCCTAATTACCTTAACACATACTCACTCACTAACTCGGCTCTCTGTCATTACCGCCACTGAGCAGAACTCCACAGCTGGAGATTCTCATTACACACACTGCTTAAAGACACTCTCACACACTGTGATTGAATGGAGGAAATGCATCCATACAGTTTCACCACATCCTTCACATATAGAAAGCTTCTATAAGGGATAACTACATTTCTACAAGACTTTTCCAATCAGATCGTGTAGGCTCTGCTGGTCATTACAGTTTGAGGGATTCAGTATTCCTCTCATTTAATATTCCGTGCAGATCTTCAGCTGGATCCATGCTCAATTGATTAGAAAATTAAGTTAAGCATCCCATCAATATTGAGCCGCACTGAGTGTGTTTGGCTGATTGTGGTTCAGAAACTAAAGACCATGAAAGCTTGAGACAAATTCAATAAACAAAACAATCATTTAAAGCCCAAATTCTTTCCTGATAACTTTCTGGTATAATATACTGTAGGTCTATTGAAATCAAATTTCTCAATCCTCAACAAATATCTCAGAAACGAGCAAGCACATTCATTCTAAAATAAAACAGGTTATGAGAAACAACAACAAAGTTATCAAATATATCTAAGCAAAAAAATCTACTCACATCTGATACACATTCCTAACCTGTACAACATAAAGTAAACTTTTTTCAGATGATCCGAGAAATGTAAGATCTCAGTGATACATAATACATCAATTTCAGACTCAAAGTTACATTTTAAGATTTTATAATAAGGTTCCATTTAACACAAACTAACAATACTTTCATAGCATTTATAAATCTTGGCAAATGTAAACATTTTAACATTCAAAGTTGTATTTTTAATATTGCTTAATGCTTGAATGTATATTTATAATATTTGACACACATACATTTACATAAATACATATAAATATATATTTATTCAAGTCAAAAATCTGATTTCAATTTTGCTGAATTGACCTAAATACATACATTTATACCACCAAAACTACTTTAAATTAGGTAGGTACCACTTTTTGGTGTATAACATTATTATATCTTTTAATGTTATTTATGTATATTTATAATTTAGCATTAACCAAAATTCAAAACTGTTTGTACAGCCTTATTGTAAAGTGTTGCCATTATCATAACGTGACTCTTTTAACTCTGCATTGAAACGCTGAGAAGAACGATAGTCCTTACCATTGAGACCAGTGAAGTTAGCCCAGTCCAGCAGAGACGAGTTGAACGACGGGATGGAGGAGATGTTGAAGAACAGGTCGGTTCCATTGGTGGCGTCGCGGATGGTATCGGTGAACAGATTCATCTGTAGAAGCGTCTTTATCAGGTAGCGCAGCATCTCTGCTGTAGCTGCGGAGGGACGCGGCCCCTCTTTCTCTTTTTATGTGCTCTTCTGTATTTGACAGTTCTCTCGTTCTCAGAGTAGATGTCAGAATTCCTCGCTCTACCAAGTCTTATTCCCTCAATCGGAAACAATCAGATGTTGTACGAAAATGACAATAAAAGTCCATTCAGGCAGAAGAAGAACTTTTCTCATTAGTTGCGCCGGGAGGGATGTCTCAGTGAAGGGGGGCGCCCCTCTTTCATCCTTCTGTTGTTCTTCTCCTGTGGAACGTGTTAAATTCGTCCTGGTCTTTTGTCCTTTGTTCTGGAGTCACATAACTTCACACACGTTTGTCCTTCTGCACAATAACACCTCGCTGGTGTGAAAGAATCCGGCTATCTGATGACCCTCCCGAATCGCTGCTCTTTTTCCCCACCCCTCCCACTATCCCTCGCTCCGTCTCGCTCTCCCTCCTCCCTCAGCCCTCCCTCCCCTCTTCCTATCCTCTGGCTTCCTGTGATGGTGTGATTGAGTCCCCAGGGGTCACCGAAAGAAGGGAGAGCAGGTGCTGTTGGCAATAAATGTTTAATTATTGGATTAATAATCATCCCTGGAGGCATACATAAACAGGACGATACACCGTCCCGTCGACGGATCCGTATACACGTGCGTGTATTCCCGCGGACGCAGGCGCACACAAACAAACATGAGACTGCAAAAACTCCAGCCGTCTGGCAATATGGCAAAAGCTGATGTGTCAATTACTGCTACATTGTCTTTTCACAACAAGCAGCTACACTGTGATCTCACACTGTGATGTGCTCCTACAGTAATAGACTTTTTCCACCAATTCCACTTTAGAGAAATCTCAGAGGGCTCGGCTGTGTGTTGGAAATCCTAAAAG
>JAFVLL020033721.1:0-12913 GCA_021397915.2 Tor tambroides | reverse complement strand
CTACCTTTCTGGGACTTGAACATGGTAGTTGTCTTGCTGTCTATGCAGGGTCAGAAAGCTCTTGAATTTCATCAAAAATATCTTAATTTGTGTTCCGAAGTTGACTGAAGGTTTTACGGGTTTGGAACAACATGAGGGTCAGTAATTTATGACAAAATGTTCATTTTTGGGTAAGCTATCCCTTTAATTTATCACCGTTATCATAAAACCACTGGTTTATAGCACAGATAGTTTTACCATTTACTGTACTTTATTTTTCTGGGTCATTACCTAGCAGCTAATGAATCAGAAGTCTCACACATTCACAGGAAATAGCTTCATTTCATGTTGCAAGGATACTTGATTCTGGTTGGCTGGCAGATATTACAGTTTCATAGTTTGCCAGTTTTTTTCAGTCATCTTAAAGAACTTCCTACAACAGCAAAGGAACCAGGAAAAAATACAAAAGACACTGTCTTTTGTGACCTTGTATTCCCCCAACAAACACAAACAGAAACATCTTGTTAATGATGTCAGCATGACCTTACAAATAAAATATATTTTTTGCTTTATTACATTTCTCATTAGTAAGGTGACAGCGTGGCTATTTTTAAGTAGTTAAAGAACGATAGAAAGGTGCTGCTGCTGAACACTGCTATGAGATGAAGTTAGATTAAAGTCTTGATATTGAGCTAAGAAAAGGAAGTATACATAAGCCATACAATCCTTAGTTAGAATCGTCTGCGACAGTTCAGACATCAGTGTTATCATTTGTCAGCTCTAATCGTAGTATTACTGTAGGAATGCAATGCATGCAAGACTGGCATGTGGGTCAGCTGTGTTTCCAATGACATAAATGTTTAAACTTCACTGGTTCTCACTTACTCATTCTGAAAGAATGGGAAACATCAGATTTTTGAAGAAGGTTTACAAATTTTTCATTGTTAAAATGATGGAAAAAGACACTGACGTGGATTATTTGGAAGCACCAATACTAGTCAGTCTTGAAAAAAAGATGATATGATAACAGTGTTCCTTTAACACTGAAGATAACATTTTTGTTAGCATTCACAAAAACAGCATGATGTCACAACAAATGAATTTCCTCTTTAATTGTTTGAAGATAACTTCTGCAAATGACTGGACATTCAGCATTTTCCAGCCCCACAAATGTCCAATTTAACCCAGCTATGAAGACATATACTGTGGCTCTTAAAAGGTATAAAGTATATCCAGACCAAAGGTCATTGATAAGAGGTAAACTGATGATTTAAAATGAAGTCTGCACGAGGCTTAAGATTTGTTAACAAAGCAAACTCTCACCTGACCGGCTTTACAAGCTCTCTCTAACCTCTCATCTTAAGAGTCAAAAGAGCCGGTCTGACTGGAAGAACATCTACCCTTTCGGCCCAGCCTTCAGATCAGCTAACTGCTGGTGAGGTAATGTGAGCTGAGAGCTGGGTTAACACATCAACATCCGCTTCCACAGACTTAAACAATGATATCTATAGATGATTTAGCTCAAATGAAACTGAGGGCCACAGATTAACAAAATCCTTGAGGAAATGATGTATACTTGCTGGAGTTTTTGGTTTTAAACTACAAAAGTTCCTTTTAAAAAAAGAAGGTAGTGTAAATGTCATAAGGGTAATTTGAATGACATCTGAATAGTGTAGTGACATATATTACCGTTCAAAAGTTTGGGCTTCATAAGATTTATGTTTTTGAAAGAGGTCTCGTTTGCTCACCAACACTGCATTTATTTGATACAGTAAAAACGGTAATATTGTAAAATAATATTACAATTTAAAATAACAATTTTCTTCTTTTTTTTATATATATATATATTTTAAAATGCAATTTATTCCTGTGATGGTAAAGGTGAATTTTCAGCAGCCATTACTCCAGTCTTCAGTGTCACATGGTCCTTCAGATACCATTCAAATATGCTGATTTGGCGTGTAATAAACTTAATTTATTTTTAACATTTTACGCAAACTGTGATAATTTTTCAGGATTCTTTGAGAAACAGAAAGTTCACTACTTCAAAGTTAAATTAAGTTAGACATTTCTTAATTAATTTATGCTAAAAAGTATGTGTGACACACACACACACACAGGCATATTTAATTATTTTAATTGGCAAAAATGATTGAATTAATTGACAATTACATTTTTGAAGTTTTTTATTTATTAGTTCTCACATTTGGCCTCAATAACGCATTCCCAACAGATTATTTACAATAACTTCCAGGGTGTGGCTTTTAAAGAAAATGATGTCAATACTACTATTGTTATTTTCGTTTTATTATAATGAGTTAATAGAGTCACCTTTCAGCTTCAGTACTGCCTGACCTACTATCACAAAAATTGTTTATTCCCTCTCTGCTGTTCTCAGGGGCTTGGCAGGAGCAAACTTGACAAATTAATTTAAGAGGATATCTGGTGGATATTTCTAGGTGAAGGTTCACAGGGAGGCAGATCCAAAACAACCTCAGGAAAAAAGAGAGAGTTTGAGTACCTAACTCTGCAAAGCTGAAAAAAGATATTTATAACAGGCTACTTTAACAAATAAATTGCAAGGCAAGGCAAGGCAAAAGATGCCGCCGAGTTCCCATGGGTCAGGTGACAAAAGATGCATAGCCACAGCACCTGTCCTACGTTTCTGCAAATGCTTATCAAGGGACGCTGAAGAGTTTAGAGCCAAGATTCAAATGAAAACTTGAGGCTGAAGGGGTGGGCTTTCTGGTTGAAGTTCCAGTAACAGTTTTGTTATTCAGACCGGTATGGGGGATGGAGAGCATTGAAAAAGCACAGCAATATAGCTTCCTGGGCAAAACTATCGAGCCTTCTCCTTTTTCAAAAGCTTTATAATGCCCTCGAATTGTTTTCATATCCTGATATACTTCTGAACAAGTTAATATCTGCTGGATTTGCATATCTGAAGTCAATAACTGAAGCAGATGCAGTGAGATTTTCCGCATTGAGTTTCTCAGCACTATTTGCATGTTATTACACAATACAAAAGCACACAAACACAGTTTAGGGAGGGTTTAAGTCACTTCCCGGTAACATAAGTACATCCAACCCATGAGTTAGCAACTGCTTACAAAAAATGGTGGCCAATGGGAAGAAGATTACAGCTGGAGAAGGGAGTCGCTGCAGTGGTCCATATTCTATCACCAGGGTGTTTTTGTGTTGCCTCATGGCCTGTGAATGTTACACCTTAGCACATAGTAAAAGTCCACAGGGAGGCAAACTCCCATCACAGTGGGGTTCCTGCACCCTTCCCACACAACTGTTTTTCCCTCCAAAAACAGCCCATCCTTCAGGCAATCAGATGTTGCCGTTAAATCCGCTCACGAGGGGTCTTGGTTTAAATGCACTCTTAAAAATAAGAATCCAAAAGCATGTTTACGGAGTGATGAACCATTATAGCCTCCCTAAGAAACTTTTTATAGTGTAAAGAAAATTTTAATAATCCAAAGAACCCTTTTGCGTGTAAATCCCAAAACAGAGCCCTTAAGAAGGCTTCCTTCCACTTGAGCTGAAAATGCCAAGTTTTATCAAGTTTATAAACCAAGGGAGCTCACGTGCCTCTGGAGTGTTTATGTATACACAATGATATAAACTGTGGTTAACATCAATTAACTGGGTCAGGAGGGTGCAGTGTAAACATGTCAATCCAAGCAGCTAAACACCCTGATATTTTATTGTTATAGTGAGTTGAATTCATTGGAAAAGTGCTGATGGTGGACGGCTTGTTTACGATGTGCTCCGTTGGCTAGCTGGAGGGTGTAGGACGGTCTAACCTCCACTGACACCCCCCCGAGCAGAGTTCCTGGGAGGTTCGATTATCCTGCAGGAGCATCTTCACAGCAACCTAACAGGATCATTTCAAACCCCTGAGTTGTTTTCACAGCCTCTATGGGAATGGTCACTCCAAATGGTCAGAGGGGAATGAAGCAATGCTACATGGGAATTGTATTTGAATAACAACAAGGTCTCTGAACTCTGACCTTTAGGTTCTATTTGGGCTCAAGTATGACTTCAATACAAGTTAAGCCCAATCAACAGCATTTGTAACAATGTTGATTAAAAAAAAAAAAAAAAAAAGCAGCAAAAATCAAGGTTACAACGAGGGGACAAGTTTTGGACGATTTAAAAGGAATTTCAAAGCTTGTTTTAAAACTTTATAAAGACATTTCATAAAATCACTTACATCATGTCTTCTGTTAAAATGGGTATTACTTGAGCTGTAAAGCTGTTCTTGTCATTTTTATGGTCATTTTACACTGAAGTGGGAACAAAGCTGTAAACTGGATATACACTACTGTTCAAAAGTTTGGGGTTAGCAGTTTTTTTGGAGAAATTAATACTTCTCTTCAGCAAGGAAGACAATACATACAATGTTACACCAGATTTCTATCTCAAATAAATGTTTTTCTTTTGAACTTCCTATTCCTATTCCTGACAAAAATCCCACAGCATCACAGCTTCCACAAAACTGTTTTCAGTATTAATGATAATAGCAATAATAAGAAGAAGTGTGTCTTGAGTGGCAAATAAGCATATTAGAATGATTTCTGAAGGATCATGTGACACTAACAATGGAGTAATGGCTGCTGAAAACTCAGCTTTGCCATCACAGAAATAAATTACACTTCAAAATATATGAAAACACACAGAAAACGGCAGTAAGTGATCATTTTAACCATGTTGTTAAATCTTGTCTATACTATTGAAAAAGTGAGTATTTTAACAGTAACGGATTGGCCCCATTTACTTCTAAGTGCCTCATTGTAACCCAAATTGCAATTATTTAAGAAAAAGAGGAAAATATGCAAACTAATTTCCTTTGGTAATGAACATAATGACAGATTTGCTGTCATTTAAGATCAACTTGTACTGAACCCAGAATATTCTTTTAAGCGAAAGGGGAATTTGTGTCGTTAATCACTGCTGACAGTTGCTTTTAAAAGTGAAGGGAATGTTTCACTGTGTGTAAATACAAAGCTGCATGAACACAAATAAACAAATGGGTGGTTTCTCTTTCCTTTTCCCAAACAGGTAAACTTGAATGACAACTCAAACACTTGTCTATGCAACAGGCAGCGAGTTCCTATAAGGAACTAGCAGACTATTTAAATAGAATGGAGGTGGCATGGAAAACATTTCCTCAGAATATGTAAAGGTTAGCAGAATCCTGAGTAAAGATAAACACATCAACAACAAAAGTTTTGTGTTCCACAAAACCACAGTAAAAGCTATAGTGTGACAGATGTTCACAACAGCTGTGCACCGGAAATACTGTGAAACTGATATTGCAAGAAAGCTTCACTTGACTTCTGTTGTCTGACCCCTAGAAAGCATCTACTTCGTAGAGTATACATTTCCACCTAGGAACATTCAAGTAACTCAGAAGCTTTGTAGTGCTGTGAATTCTGCAATAAGAGCTCAGATAAACTAGCTGAGTCTCTCAGACATAAACTGCTTGACATCCTGACAAAAGCAGCGACACAATTAAATGCTGACCCACCAAAAAGCAAATGAGATGGATTAGCATAATCCCTCAAGTGATCCACAACAATGGTGGCCAAAAAAAGATCTGCTTTAAAAGCTGAATAATACACTGATTCTCCATACTTAAAAATAAATTAATAAAACAAACTCTATGTATTAAGTAAATGAGTATTAAAACTTTTATTAAACAGTTTTATTGTTCATGTTTTCACTTTGGTTTTTAATTAGGAAAAAATAATAAATTACTAAGAAAACGACTAATTAAAGTGTCATATGGTTAAAACTGTATAATAGGAAATCTTGAATATCATCATCATCCTTAATATAACTGATTTTGTTCCAGTTATCAAAAGTTGGCACACAAGTCCCCCTAGTGGCTAATCAGAAGGAAAAACAATCAGCTATATTCATTGCAATATTAATATAGAAAATATTTGAAACATTTACTACAAGGTGTAAATATCAAAATCAGGAGTGTACCTAATTTATATGAAAAATATTAAAAGCACTAACAAATACAAAATATCTGATAATAAAATGTTTTGTTTTTTTTAGGTTTACAGTAGCCTGTAAGTTTGTGGATGCAATATGTATCTAACAAACCACTACATGTAACAGAAAAATAGAGTTGGTGACAATACAAAAACTACCAACAATACACTTATGGTTCATTCTTGGGATTTCCAATCTTTATCCTGTTTCAAAGAAAGACTCTGTAGAGTAAAAGAAATAGAGCCATAAAATATTTATAGACACAGAAATGTCAATTATGTAAAACATGTATAGTATGAAGCATAACATGAACCATTACCTCTGCGTCATCTGGACTGTGCTAGAATCTCTTGACAGCTCCTGTACACTTGAACCAAACCATTCAGCCGAGGCTTTGAACTCTGGCGGAAGAATGCAACATGTCAATTTACAAACTGACATGCCAAAGATGCCTAGAATCTTGCTTTTGCAATAGAACAACAGCTGCTTCATACCTGGAAAAGAGGGACCACACTGGTCACTGTCTCAGGATCTGCTGGGTCCTTGATCAGAATGCACAGATAGTATATAATGCTGTGCTGAGGGAGAAACATATAAGGGTGATTATTTTTAGATCACAATGTCAATTATGCACAAGAGTGACTGGAGAAAACGGCATGTTTACCATATAAACAGCCTCGTTGATGACAATGTCTTTCAGCTTGTTCATCTCAATGAAGATCGTGCTTTCTCGTCCAGATGCATAAGATGAAGACAGCTGGACACCGAGGGAACCGATTATGAGAAGGGTCTCATGGTCCACCTTCACAAAGTGAATATGAATCATCATCCCAGCCAGAGTGACGACGATGGCACTCGACAGGACAGTCGTGTTCTAGACATTAAAAAAAAAAAAAATTGTAGTAGAATAGTCTCATTTTAGTACTGGAATATAAGCTTACGAGTTCATATTCTTGCAGTATAAAATGTTCTTACCTCAGTGAAGAAAAATACAGCATAAGCAAATAACCAAACGAAGCAGGTGTAGACCATCACCTTGCGCAAGGACAGTTTCGGTGAGGTGACTGTGAATTCTCTGCAGAAAGCAGAGTGAGTTTGGCAGTCTAAAGAAATCGAGTTACCATTTATGTCTGTGAACTCTTCCTCGGCCATGTTGATCAGTGTCAGAACATTACATGAATAAGGATTTAGGATTAAATAGCTGTGCTTTGACAGTCATTTGACAACAAACACTGGAATCTTCTTCTTACGGGGTATGGCGTTGAAATATTAACAGAAAAGTGTTTTCCCGCCACCTACTGGACTGGGGTGTGGAAAATGTAAGAACTCGTTCTAATTAACCTTTTGCAGGGTAGAAAGGCCTATTTTTTTTTTTTAAATTTTACGAGGATAAAAATGAGGGTCAGATGGTCAGTTCCGTGGGTTGTTGCTACTGTTGTGTACCTGGATGTCAGGCATTTATTTAAAATGCATGTTTAAAAAATAAAAAAATAATAATATAATAATCAAAACAATGTGTTAAAAAGGTAGACATGTCTGTATATACAGGTGCTATATAATGTCGAATTTTCAAGACAGTAGAAAGTTTAGAATGGTATGTATGCATGTCCTTCAGATCCTTGCTTTCATTAATGAAAAATGAAATGTTGTCTAAATATAGTCCATAAAATAATTTGTTTGCGCTAGTGATAAGTGACTTTTTAACTGCGTAACCTTTGTAAAATGAACACAAGGGACTTCACGCTTTAGGATACTTTTTTTTAAAAGGATTACTCATTACAGAAATAATATTCTTTAAAACAATTTATGACGATTATAAGTGTGAACTAAATTGTATTTACAATTAAATGAGAGTCTAATAGTTTAAATTTTAAAGTAATATTAAATAAAAGTTAAAACTCCAAAAATCAATTAGCCTACTTCACATATGCTTTAATATGTTAGTCTATATATTGAGTGTACTTCTTTAAAGCACAACAAAATATTAAAATAATTTAAAATGTACATTAAAATAATTTGACTTTACAAAGGGCACTTTTCAAGTTTAATTGTTAAGAAACAAAAGTGTTAATTAACTTCATTTCATTAATATTATCTGCAAATACAGATTCGAAGTACACTAAAAAGTGCACATAAAATTAAGCACACTTCTTTTTCAGATAGAAATTCGTGCCTAATGGAAATTTCTTATTCTGTCCCCTCATATGTTCCCAAAGATGTTCCTCTTGCGCCATCTTGTTTTTGAAATCATATGTTGACCTCTCCCCACCCCAACTCTCCTGCCACATCCTACAAGTAAATTTTGCTTGTGGGGAATGGACTCCATTTCCCATCTGGCTTTGCGGCCGGTAACCTTCGACTTCCGCTCCAGTGAAAACAAGCCGATCAGCTGATCTGACCTGGCAACAACATTCACCCGAATCTACCGGGGAGGGGAATCATTTTACAAGCTGGTGGGGAAAAAACCGTTATCTTGACATTAACCGGCTTATTAATTTGTGTTTATCAAAGGGTCGTTGCCGTGTGCGATGTTTCAGGGAATTCAGCAGCTTGTCTGATGTAAACTGCGGTGTGATTCTGGCTCGAAATCAGCTTGTTTTGTTAGGTCAAATCTGGGTTGATCATTGTGTTGTTGGGTGAACATACTTTAAGGACAGTCTGTACGATAGTAAACAATTATTAATTCAGCTGCATTAGTCATATTTCTAACCCCCTAGTATTTGTAGTCTTTGAAACTGGAGGTGTTTTTACAGACACGTATGCTAAGCTTAGCTAGCTTGAGTAACAAAGCCCAGGACGATAACACCACCCGAATGTAGCTGTTTTTTTTAGTTTACATCTGCCAGTAAATAGACGTCGATGGTTGTTGCTTGTAGTTTGTAAGTTTAGACACTTTAGACTGCTTGTTCACTTTAAAATCAACCAGAAAGCTTGACAAGTCTGACTTAGTGCCAGTGCTATACGGATGTCAACTGATCTATTTATAGTTCATATTGAATATTTGATTTTAAGCCAGTGTCATAATTTGACATCACATTTCGAATTCCAATGAAATTCAAGGCAAACGAGTAAGATATTTTAAGATCTCAAATGCATCATATTTAAGACATCACATCTCATCTCTCTTGTTGATTGTACATTTAGGTTGGTTTCTGCTGTAGTTGGTTCAACTTTTGAAGAATATCTAGCCAGTATATTTACTGAGGGATTTTAGTACTTTAAATTCGGTTGCTTCCGTTCGGTTCGCTACTTCGCTGTTGTATTTAGACGTATAATGAGCAGTCAGGGCTCGTCAGTGGAGAAGGGGGTGAACGGCGTCCTGGTTTGTCAGGAGAGTTACGCCTGCGGTGGCTCCGACGAGGCCGCCTTCGAGTGCGACGAATGCGGCAGCCTGCAGTGCGTCCGCTGCGAGCTGGAGCTCCACCGTCAGGAGCGCATGAGGAACCACGACAGGATCCGAATCTCACCTGGCCACGTACCCTACTGCGATTCATGTAAAGGGGACGGGGGCGTTCTGAACGGGGGTCGGCTGAGAGCAGTGGTCCGCTGTCAGGGATGTAAAACCAACCTGTGTTTGGACTGTCAAAAACGGACTCACAGCGGGGTCAGTAAAAGAAAGCACCCTCTCACCGCCTACCCTCCCTCAAAACCCGCGGAGAAGAATTACAACACTGGAGATGAACAGCTGGATGCGTTGAAAGCTAAACTGGAGCAAGTCATCAGCTTTCTTCTAGTGGATGAAAAGGAAGATATGCAAGTAAGTCAGCTTGTGTAACTTTTGAACTTCACGCTCGTTTTCCCTTTTATACAACAGTTAGTTCTGATCCTCAAATTTGATTGGCTGAGTGGCGTTAAACGGGTACTCATTATGAAGTTGATTGAAGCTAGACCCTCTTCTTTCGGAAAATCGGAAATGGATCTCACAAATGGAAACGGATTTGTGTGATTTTTTTTTCTGTATATCTCATTTCCTATATTTTAATTTGCTGATAAAACATAAAATGCGAAAAAAGTCATTATATTTGTTTATTTATTGTTTTTGAAAATAGATAATGACACTATTGCTTTTTCAATTTTCCAAATTTGGGAATTTTCTCACTAGTCAAACGGAGTGGAAAGTGGAAAACACGGAGTGGCTTTATTAAGTGGAGTGATCACAGAACGCCTTGAGCTGAAACGGAACTCACTGTCGCTCCGCTCCACTCAATTATGTTGATCCAGACCAGCGTTTAGTCTGTACATTGTATTCTGACAGGCCAAACGCGATACTTTTTTTCTCTTTTGAACTACTTATTTGGAAGAAAATCGCAAATTACCAAATTTTGTCTTAAAATTAAGTTTTAGAGCATAAACATTTTTATTTTATTTTATGCAACTGTTGTATAAAAAAAACAATGTGATACAAGGAAAATGTATGATATTGAGTGAGGTGAAATATAACTCATTATTAAACAACATATTCATTTCCACAACCTGAACAGGTGAAGGATGAGGAGGAGTTTGTGAGGAAATTAGGCTGTAGGCCAGAGGAGCTCTTGAAGGTGGTGTCCATTTTCGGCAACACTGGAGAAGGCAAATCCCACACCCTCAATCACACTTTCTTTTTGGGTCGTGAAGTTTTCAAGACATCTCCAACCCAGGAATCCTGCACCGTTGGGGTGTGGGCAGCACTGGACCCTGTTCATAAGGTGGTGGTTGTTGACACAGAGGGACTCCTGGGGGCAGGAACTAACCAAGGACAGAGAACCCGCCTCCTCCTGAAAGTGCTCGCAGTCTCCGATCTGGTCATCTATCGGACACATGCTGACCGGCTGCATGATGATCTTTTCAAGTTTCTTGGAGATGCATCAGATGCGTATCTAAAGCATTTCACAAAGGAGCTGAAAGCCACAACTGCACGCTGTGGTTTGGACGTGCCCCTTTCGACTCTGGGCCCTGCCGTTATAATCTTCCATGAGACAGTCCACACCAAGTTATTAGGCTCAGGTCAGTTTACTAAGCTGTGGATGTTTTCCATTTTTTGTCCTTTTCACCCAACAATAAGAAGTTAGGAATGACACTGAAATAGATGAGGTAAGAAGAAATAATGAATGCATATTACCTCCCTCTCACACTCACTGTAGACAAGCCATCAGAATCAGCCGAGCGGCTTCTTCAGGAACGTTTCAGAAAGCTTGGCCTCTTTCCGGAAGCATTCAGCTCTATTCAGTACCGGGGCACTCGAACCCACAACCCCCCGACTGACTTCAGCGGTCTGCTGCGCAGTGTGGAGCAGCAGTTAGATAACAACACTACACGATCTCCACGGTCTGCCGGTGTCATCTACAAAGCCTTGCAGGTAGTTTATTTTTGTCGTTGATAGGCTCAGTCACACCATTATCTCTTCGATGACATGAAACGCTGGAAGAGTTGGTTTGAAATGTTCCCAACAACTTGTGCAGAAGGCATATTCCTTTTTTCTATTCTATTTTTTTTATCTACTAAAGTGGCCTGTTTTTGTCACATGGCTACTTACAAATCTTGTGCTCTAACCTTGAATAATTCCAGTGGACATTTGTGTTATTTCTAGATAAACATTGTAATGTACAGTAGTATGTGTGGCTGATCAAGGTCTTGTTCTCCAGGCTTTGAGTGAGTGCTTCAGTGGAGAGATTCCTGATGAGCATCTGGCAAGCAACTCTTTTTTTCCAGATGAATACTTTACCTGCTCCAGCATCTGCCTCAGCTGTGGGTAAGTCTGCACATCTCAGGAATCACTCCACTTCTGATTTCAAATCTGTTTATCATTTTTAAAGCAACACTCACAAAGAACGCACGCTTTACTGTTAAAGAGTTGAATTTTTTTAAAATGTTTTTGAAAGTAGCCACATTTATTTAATAAAAATACTGTACAAACTGTAATATTGTAAAATATGATTACAGTATAAAATAACAGTTTTTTATTGTTGTTTTGTTTTAAAATGTTATTTATTCCTGTGATGGCAAAACTAAATCTTAAGCAGCCATTACTCCAACTTTTGTAACATTATACTGTTTCACTTTTGATCAATTTAATGCATCCTTGCTGAATAAAAGTATTAATTTCTTTAAAAAAAATTTTTGAATGATAGTTTTTGTTAAATAACAGTGTCATTTTATCAGTTTGGTTCAAAGATTCAGATGGAATCTGTGACTGTTTGTATGCTGATTTTGGGGAACAAAAATGAAATTTAAAATAGTAAAAATAATAATAAGATTGATTCAGTTAGACAAAAAACTTAAGAGCTTTCTATGTTAAAACTTGTAATTTAAATTATGCATGTTCAAATTCCACGTGGACCTATTCTCTTCAAATGATTGTTCAAAAGTAAAAAAAAAAAAAGGTTCCAAGATGTTCCTTAGCAACATTTAAGCATGTAAAATGAATATTTTTGACTCCCAAAGAAAGTTCTTTTTTTACAATTGAGTAATTTACATACACTGAGAACTGGTTTGGTTGAATCATTTAAAAGAACCGGTTCAAAGGAGTTATTTGCATGGCTCCACTCAGGTGGCTAAACTAGTAATTAGACGTTTGACTATACTAGTTTTGACTCAGGTGGAAGATTCCTTACATTTACACCGTCCTAAAGCCTGTTCTGAATTACATATTTAAACAAATGTAACTCTAATACTTTGTGTTGTGTTTTTTTTAGCTCAGGTTGTAAAAACAGCATGAATCACCTACGAGAGGATGTGGCGCATGAGGCTAAACACCGCTGTTGCTATTCAGCCCACTATGATAATCGCATCTATACCTGCAAGGTAGATCATAAACAATGAAACACATGACCTGATCCTGACATATGCTCTGTGACTGCCCAGGTCTGACATTATGTGTGTAAACCTGCTATTCCAGGCTTGTTATGAGAGTGGCAAAGAGGTGATTGTGGTTCCAAAG
>JAFVLL020033720.1:0-17163 GCA_021397915.2 Tor tambroides | reverse complement strand
TAATATATATATATATATATATATATATATATATATATTAGCCAATAGTGATTTTATTGCAAAGGTGTGAGGGCTCCAGTATAAGGTAGCGCTAATTTTACATACAGTATAATTTAGTACACAGTGAATATGACATGAATACAACAAAGGCGGCGATATAGCGCAACAGTTTAAAATCTAGTTTGACGGTTGTGCATGTATTACGTATTTGATGACCCAGTTCACACAAACAGACCATTACACACATTTTTATGCAGTCTACAAATGAGACAGTAAAATACTGAAAATGGAGAATGGGAGCTAAAACATTCAAGCGCTAATGTTCTCAGTACTGTCAAAATAAAAGTCCTGCTTCCGATACATTGCCCAAACAGAAAAAAACATATTGGCTGCTGACAATAATTAAAAAATGCCAAATAGCGGATCAGCCACTTTTTTTTTCCTTTTGATTTTAATGTGGTATAATCATGTTAATAATCCATGTGGACTATGGTCATCATCAATATTAACAGAATTAACAGAAAATGACTGACTCAGCAAGTCGATAGGTGTGTGTTAAAGGAATAGTTCACCCAAAAACTGAAAATTTGGTCATCATTTACTCACCCTCAAGTTTCTTTATGTAGAACACAAAAGAAGATATTTTAAGAACCAAATATTTGTTGGTCCCCATTGACTTCCATAGTAGGGAAAGAAATATTATGGAAGTCAATGGCTACCATTAACTGTTTGATTACCAGCATTCTTAAAAACATTTTCTTTTATGTTCAACCTAAGAAAGAAACTCATACAGCTTTGAAACGAACAGAGGGGGAGTAAATGATGACAAAATTTTCATACAAAATCATTTTTGGGTGAACTATCCCTTTAAACAACAGGCTAAAGAAGCTAATAGCCATCTGATATTAAAGAAGAAACAAATCCCAACCATAGCCTGAGCAATGTAATTCCAAAAGTTTCCATAACAGAATGTCTGCTGAAATACCGCACCAATAAAGAATAGTTATACAGTCTAAACGCATCCACATGCCAGTGGACTCCACAGGTCAAAACCCTTTGATCAGTGACTCAGCATGAGACGTGTAATGCGATAAACTGGTGCCTTATCAGTCATCCTAGACTTGTGTACATTCTCCACTTCAGACTAGTGCTTTTTGTTGGTTTTGTGTGTTAGTGCAGAGCTAAATTGTAGAGAAATAACATTATTTCTGCTAATGCAATATTCAGCTTCTTTAATTATGAAAAGCTCCAGCTTCACTGACTGTCACAGCTGTCATACATGAATGATTTCTTAGGTACTAAATCTTCTCTCAGATATACTCAACTGAAAAGAAGAATGAAAGCAGTCAGTGCAATCTGCATTTTCTTCCCTGGCCAGATTCCCTCACTGGGGAAGCTATATTTTGAGCTTTAATGTTTAGTTTCTGGTTTCTTTAAACACCGCACTGTAAAAACAGGCAACAAGTCACTGCTATTAGAGGGATTTGAGGTTCTGTGAGGAGAAGACAGACTGCCTGCTCTAGATCAAGCAAGAGCGTGGCAGAATCTGACAGATGTTCCTTTCCTCCTCAGCTGTGTCAGGACCCCACAGGCCTCCCTATGGAACCATAAGGAACTAGATTCTTTCTGCGCCAGGAAAGAGATCAACTCTGCGAACTCAAATAAGAGCAAAGGGACAATTCAGTGCTACAGTACCATTCAATAGTTTGGGTTGTCGAAGAAATAAAGCGATTTTAGAAGGCATGATTCACATTAATCAAAAGTGGCAATAAAGACAGAAAAAATCTTTCAAATAAATGCTGCTCTTCTTAACTTTCTATTCTTTAATGAATGCTGAAAAAAAAATTATATAAAGGTTTCCACAAAAATCAACACTGATAATAAAATTAAATATTTTAAATCAGCAAACTAGATAATGTGACAGTGAATACTGGAGTAATGCCTGCATAAAATTCAGCTTTGCCATCCATCACAGAAATAAATAATAAATAAAACTTTAAAATATGTTATAATAGAAAACAGTTATTATACCGGTATTTTACAAAATTACTCTTTACTGTATTTTTTTATCCAATAAATTCAGCATAAGATAATTCTCTTAAAATATCAATAAACCTAACAATTGACAAGAAAATAAAAATAAAAATCTGAAAAAGATAAATGTTGTACTCCAGGACAAAAAAAAAAAAAAAGTTAAGATGTGACTTTAAAAAAAAAAAAAAAGCCTACATATTTACAATTTCACTCAGGAAAATTTGTGCATTTTCATTTGCGTTCAACAGCAAAATCTTTTAATTAGACAAATCCAGGAGACAAGACAAGTAAACCAACTAAACATAGATGGAAAACAGACAAAGGCTAAGGGAGAACTGAGCGTTTAAGTAGGACAGCAAACAAAATAACTGACGAGTTAATTAATAATACACAGGTGAACAGAATGACAATCAGGAAACTAAGGAAAACTAGGTCACAACGGAGAGAACAGAAAACAAGGCATGCATGTAACACATGCGGTTTCAGTAAATAATATTTTATTTATTTATATATTTACTTATATAATAATATTTCAGTTTTTTTATATATTAGTTTAATACAATGTTTAAAGTAAGCAAACACAGGGCGCTGTGATATTTGATTCAAGGTCAAGTTATTCTTAAGAACTGATTCTTTTTTAATGAAACTCTCATTTGTAAATGGATGGTTTGATTTAAACACATTACCACTGACTCCCTCACTAAACCATAAGTCATTTTACAGTTATGTCCGATTCGAAATTAAGATTGTAAGATGACACTTTTTCCCCAAATATACAGAGATATTCTTATAAAACAGCAATATTTATATGGCACAAAAATAATCAAATATATCAAACAATTAACTAAAACTTATTTTAATTTTTAAACGATTTGTGTAGTCTGGAGCCCTGATTCTACCACTGACGCATTGCTGCTTATCATAATATCTCTCATAATCCAACATAGCACATAAGTAGTATTAGGCAGAGTTTAATCTTCATAGATTAAGGAATAAACATTCAACTACTTGCACTTACAAGACAAGCCTGTACTTGGCATAAACTGTAAGATGTGCTTTTGGGACTGTTGGTGTGTATATTTGCATGTGGAAATCTCTTCCAGTCATTCACAAAGCTCAAAGAGGGGAGAGCGGTATAATTGATTCAAATTGCCACAGTGGAACTCATGAATATCTGAGATCTAACTCATGCTTTGGCAACCCCATGTGAATTAACTTTACCTCACAATCCGCTCCAGGCAGACCAGCTCAGAATAGACTCTCTTCCAATTAGACAATCCAATAACAAAATCGCATAGCCTTGATAAAGTCTTGATCTATTTCTAGAGATCTCCTAGCATGGCAACATTGAGTCAGTTTGATATGCAGTCCACATGGCAGAAATGAAGTAGGCAGTGGTTCAGTGGTTCAGTGGTTCAGGCCCAGCACATTTTGACTTATACTCTGGGTGTCTTTGGAGACCATGAGCATACATAGGATTAGGCTCCAAAGCAAACAAGCCTGCACCTCACAGCCATATTTAACATATGTGGCTTGGAGCAAGACTGCAAAATGAACTTTGCATAGGGACTGATGGAACAAACAACAAGAGCGTTCCTCCACCTCCACAGTCTTGCAGAGGGGTTAATTTGAATATCAAGTATGCTGAGTCACACTTCACCCAGACCACATGTATGTGTGTGTGTGTGTGTGTGTGTGTGTGTGTGTGTGTGTGTGTTTGCATTTGCGTGGACTGGAAATGGAGTGAGTCAGCAATACAGATTACAAAACTGTATTTTGTTAGGAAAATGCAAGCAGATAAATAAAAAAACAGTGGGGAAATTAATAAAAAGTTTTGTGTGTGGTATTTCAGAGAAAAATAAAACCTTTTCAATTTAATGAAACTTTTTAATTTAATTACTAAAATTGTCATGTGGTCTAACCATCATTACATTTTTTATCATATACCTTTACACAATGAATATGTACACATTTTAAAAAAATTCTCTTGAAAACAAATAAAATGCTTTTGTAAAAAGCATTTTTACTATTTTCATTATTTTTATTATTAATTTAATATCAAAAGTTGCACCACATTACATTTTACAACATGAACTAACCTTCCCATGTCATGGAAAGGTTAAGATATCAACTACTACTCTCTATAACATAATTCACTGTTTTACATATCGATTTACTTTTTACATATATACTTCTGCATTGTGGTTGAATCACATTACACCACATGACTTTGACTGAGCTTAATTAGCAGACAAAAGTTTTTTGAATATTAATAAGTAAACTAATTTTGTTAAAAAAGTTAACAATAATAATAATGATAATAATAAAATATTAATGTGGCGAGCTTCCTAATAAGCTTTAAGCAATTTAATCTTTCAATCCAGATTTTTCTTCTTCAATGCAATGGAGATTTTTTTTTAGAAGAACTGAATTCAAGTCACTGTTTGAATGAATTGTATTTTTATGAATAAATAAAAAGTAAAAATATGTGTCATGTCATTAACCCTATTATTGCTTGTGGAAAGCAGCCAGTAAATCTTTTCGAATTTTATAAAATAAATGTTTGTTTACATTTTCTACTGATCAGCTTTTCCATCAAATATTAGAGATGAGTACCTATACTAGAAAAACATTAATTGAGCACACTTTAAGCATTTTACTGAGCCTACTAATATGCCTTAGAACTGACTTCCAAGATGGGAAATTGCACTGAGCAATTTGCGTTCAGCTCTGAAGTTGTCATCTTATTTGTGGCAGTACCTGATTTGCATAATTCTGTCGGTAAATGAGGTACTAAAAGAACACAGTTAGCAAATAAACAATCCTTAAACAATGGTCACATAAAGTGGTTTGACAGTGATTCTGAGTAAATATAATACACAGATATAGGGAATGCGTTGTTTTTGTATTCCAAGTGACAGTGCGGGAGATTAGACGGTCATGGAGAGTAGCTCCAGACTAATCTGCTCTTAGAGCGCAATGCAGGCCCATAACGCATCACTTCCTGTCTGCTTCTCACCTCAGTCTACCCAGCAACTTAATCGTAGGCTTACTGCAACCCCCCTTCACACGCACGCTCGCAATGGCCTACAACATCACCTTTGCCTCCCACTACACCACAGAGAGCAGAATAGGCTGATATATGACCCTGCATGACTAACAGAAAAACTGCCTCTGCATTCCTGGCACTTCACACTGGAGGTCTTTCTCTGTTAAACTGTCATCAGTAGCCCTGAAAGGGAATACATTTCAGATGACTGTGGAGTTTTAATGAAAGCGGCCAAAATGATGCATAGTAGTGAGGCTCCTAGAGGGGCGATTAACACAGGATGCTGTGGAGAGGCTTAAAGGATGCAGGTCAGTGGGTGGTGGCTGGCCAATCTGTTGCTGCAGTGGGGCAGGGGCTAAATACTCTTCTGCTACTAGGTCAGCTAAATTCCCTCCCCCGACGAGCCGAAAACTGCACCTTTTCCTCCACAAACCCTACCCTTCTGCAATAATAACTGTCAAACCCTTCACAAAGTTCTAAATGCCATCCGAAACCTTTATGGTCTACCTCCAAATCCACACTTTGCTGACGTAACGCCGCATTAACTGTCCAGTGAAGGTTCGCTGGAGCCTGCATCAGTGCTTCTGCAAAGTGGCCGGTTGTGAGATCCCTAAAATATCCAATTGGACGTTCCATGGTCTCACAGGCACACGAGCCATGGCAGGTCTGCAAGACCATAAGTACATATCAAGAGCGCCATTTGGAACAAAGCCTAAGACGAACAGCCTTAAAGGCTTTCTGCTTCCTGTCTCAGGAGTTGGAAAATACAAGGGCAGTAAGTGGAAAAAGAGACGAATGTGAATGGAGTCCAAAGTTCCAATGGACTCCACATGCTGTGACTGAGGTAGATGTTAAATTTGGATCAAGAGATGTGATTTCTGCTTCTGTGCAACTAAGACATGGTAAAGACGTTCCACTTGGAAAGAGGTTGGTCATTGAGTTCGAATAACATCCACTTGATTATCAGCAATCAGCATGCATTTTGCTCCATTGTTCTGTAACTATGAGTATTGTAGGACATGGTATATAGCCACCTTGGACAAAATTAGACCTTTGGTGTAAGATGGGCCCCCAGAATTGATAAAGAAGGTCCCAAGTGGCATGTGTTACTATTTTTTTAATTGAACACTTATTGTAATTTAAGGTTATCATTTAATAATCCCATTAATTAGTTTTCTTAACTTCTTAACAATTCATTTAAAGTTAAGGTTAATTGAGTGAAATCATTCAGTTATGTTACAGTTTAAAAGTACATGCACATTGTTCTTAAAGGGATAGTTTACCCAAAAATTAAAATTACCCCATGATTTACTCATTCTCAAGCCATCCTAGGTGTATATTATGACTTTCTTCTTTCAGACAAGTACAATCAGAGTTATATTTTAAAAAATGTCCTGGCTCTTCCAAGCTTTATAATGGCTGTGAATAGTGGTTAATAAAGGGGGGTTAATAAAGGCCTTCTGAAGTGAATCGATGTACTTGTGTAAGAATAAAATCCATATTTAAAAAAAATTAAACTTTAAAATTTAAAAAATCTAAACTTCCACTAACTTTTGCAGGCGCATTCATGAGAGAGTGGCTTTCCAGCAGATGACGCAGGACATAGGCACTGACATTTCACAAATACCTCAAAAGATATTTGAGAAATGTCAATAAAATCTTTATTGACATTCAGCAATTGTACAGTAATTTTCTAGAAGAAAAAAAAAACATTTTGTTTCTGTACTGGCTTATTTGTTCAATTAGGCATTAGCTATAGCTACAGCTACAGTTGTTTCTACTAAGTCACAGAGCCCAATTTTTACTGGTGGACCCCTCTCCCCAGGGCCCAATAAAGGACCTTTGAGCCAAACGTCCTCCCTATGCTAGTTTGTACCATTTTACAGACTGTAATGTGTTGAACAGACCAAACATCACTGTACATTTAAACAGAGAGTGAGCAGCTGAGACACATGCTGCAAAGAAACCAAAAAGTCTGTTAACACATTATAACAGTGCTTAAGCTAAATAAAAACATTGCATTAACTATGAAATGCGTGGGAAAGACTATGGAAAGACTTTCACATGATTGCCATGGCAAAAACTAAAGCTCCATTCTGATCACATTGAAATAAAGTCTACACCCCAACCCCGCTGCTGCTGCGAACAAACAGAGGAAAGAAAGGTGGTCAAGTTTCTACAGAGATTGGCTGCTCTGTAATGCATTTCCTTGGCATGGCTGTTCCCTGCGTGGTGTATAAAAACAATTCAGCTGGCAGAGATGTTGATTATACTCATTACAGATGAACCTGTCTGACTGGCCCAGCATCTTAATGACCCCATATCACACTGCACACCTACTTCATGCCTAAACATAGCTGTCTAATAGGCTGCTATGTGAGTGTGCCTCTCCTGTCAGATACAAAGTTTAGGTATATTTTTAAAAGATTAGTTCACCCAAACATTATTTCTAAACCTGTAGAATTTTATTTTCTCTACTTTTTTCATCAATTATAATGACTATGGACAAGTAGCTTCAAATGCAAATCACTGATAGTCTCAAGTGTGCTGTTGCAACTGGATCATTGAGTCTGCATGTTCCAAAATCATTGTAAGTCTAAGCAGATTGTAGAAACCATTGTACACCAGTGATTTCTATGATCTACTTAGGCTTACAATTTTGGGGGGAAATGGAGCACATCAGTCTAGTGAACAAATTGTTCAGGTTTTGTGAATTGGATCAAGTGAATCACTGAAAAGATCAGACTTAAGTTAGAGCCAGAAAGCAGCTTGAACCAAAGTGCTTAATCGATTGAGTTGTTTATGAATTGAGCAGGGTGGATGTGATGGTTTTCAGCAAATGAAAACTTAAATTTCTGCCTGTAATTAGAAAATAGTGCACAAATCAGCATGGACAACATTAATATTACTTTTATTAATTATGTGGAGTCTGTTGAGCTTTTATTATACTGAAAATAGTTCCCGGTAAGTATTTCAAAAACTCACTTTTGGTGTTAAACCTAAGAAGAAAAGTTGTATGAGTTTGGAATGGCACGATTTAAAATAATGCAATAAACAAAGTTAAAATCTTAATTTTTGGTTGAACTATTCCTTTAACTTTGGCTCATTTCTCCCTTTGGCATTATGGCTGATTGTGCAGTTTCCGAAAGCAGAACAAAAAGAAAGGAAAAACATTTGAGGATGTAGAGTTTATTCTACTCTTTAGGGACTGATTCATCCTGTAAGAGGGGTGGTGAGTTTAATAGTGGGTGGGTACAGAGTTTTACAAGAACACAGGGACTAGAGGGCAAATGATGCAAAGCATCATTACTTTTTCCATCCCTTTGCTGGAGTTGGAGTCTAAATGTTCATGATACATTTCCATACCACACCCAGAGAGTTTGCCTATTAAGGGCACCAGCTAAGCATCAAGATAATGTCAAGGTCAAATAAAAGAAAGAAGCGTGTTAGTAAAAATTGCGGATTCTTCAGTGAGGAAATGCTTTCCAGATGTGGTCGGTTGATCCAAAAGGTCACAGAGGTATTTAAGTGAACCAGAGAACCTGAATATTGTTGTAAAGACTAGTGGCACTAAACACAAACCTTTTGAAACATAAAGAATACGATGACTTCAATTAACAATAAAAGAATAGATGAGTACAAATAAACCCACTGCACCATTTATAATCTGCATTTATGACACGCACTCTCCAAGCCTTCTGTTTCTGCTCTTCATTAAGAACTGAAAACCGAACGATTTCAGGACGATGCTGGATCGCATATGGCAGAGTATTTAAGCGATCAGCACAATTTGAGCTCTGTGTGTTTTCACATACATCCTTGAGGCTATTCGGGCCATTTACTGGGTGTGATGTGCCGCATCAGAGCAGCTTCTGACGTCAGCAGTCTGGGACCTTCTCTCGGCTTTTTCGTTTGATCTTTGCTTCGTGACGTCACGCCGCTGTGCAGGTATCCAGACACGAAGATGCTGTCGCTCAACTGCACTAACGCTAGACTACCACTGTAATTAACCTGTAACTGAAGTCTTTCAATCATGTAGGTCAAGCTAGCAACAAAGCCCTGATTCAGACTGCGACGAATAATGTGTTTTTGTCATTCACAAGCGCTTTATAACTGGGAGGAGAAGGGGCACAATGTTTCCCATTCACATTATTAAAGGACACGAGCGTCATCATATCCGTGTTCATTTTTCTGCATGCGGGAAACGGGAGGACAGCACAACCGACAAAACCCCTTTCATTATTCAGCGAGATCATTGGGGATTCCCATTAAGACTTACATTTTAAGAACTCCAGTAAGTTAGTTGGAGTAAAAAGACGACATTTTGCGCAGCATGATAGAGCTAAGTCTATGGGAGCACGTGAAATCTTACCTCGCGAGCTATTTGACTGAGAGCATCATCCTCCGCCGATAGTTTCTCCCGGTTGGGAATTCTTTTCCTCCCCGTTACTTGCGTTGCCATTTTAAATTCCCTTATACTCTGACACAAACCTCTACAAAAAATGACCTCGCCAAACTGAAGTGCTGTCCAGTTGTGTATATGTCAAAGAGCACCATTCAAAGTGGCATGGTCGTAAGTGAACAACATTAATAAATGGTTATATTGTAACCACAAGCAAAAATATTTAGCGCACTAGGACACATCCTCCCTTTGATCCCCCATCGTCTCCATAAACCGCATGAATATAAGGCGGGAGCCTGTTGCACATTCAAACGACACATCGATATGTCCAAACAACACGGATAGGATAGAAGATGACAGTTTGCTGATTCGCCATGAGCACGATAGACCGTAGGTACTCCTGAGAATATAGCCGGTCATCCCTTAATATTCCATCCTACGTTAGTTCGGTACGTCAAAGCAAACGAATGAAGAATAAAGTCATCGGTCCAGAGCTGCATTTGTTTCTAGCGCAAATCGAACCCGGATGATGAGCTGCCCTAGGATGAGAATACACAGCAGTCCAATGCCACACGGTCTGATTTCAGTCTGTGCTGGACGCTGCGCGAAAAGTGGGCGGGACATGTGGGCGGGACCTGACCTTTGCATTTTAATTATTTCCGTCTTGTTTCATTTTAGGACAAGTTCGCAATTTTTTTTTTCTCAGAATATTACTGTGAATAGGATTCATGTCATCTATCTATCTATCTATCTATCTATCTATCTATCTATCTATCTATCTATCTGCACCTTATTCCTATTTGATTAGATGGATCGACGTACCACACAGTTGTCTGGGCTGGTGCATTAGCTCCATCAAGAGGCTTTATTAGACAACTACAATTTATGTTGCTACTGGTGCATCGTTTCATGCCACAATTTTCATGGTCGTTGTAAAAAGAGCCCCCTATGGTGGTAAACGTTGTATATACCGTGGTGATATATTTGTGAACCTCAAAAATATCAATTTTATTGTGTCATTTGCAGTGTTTTAAAAACTTTATTCAGTCTAATACTGTAATCTCATAGTTCTAGCTATAATATAAGAATTTTAATTCTGGTCTATTTAATTACAGGAAGAATAGAATATTCCCAGCTACAAGGTTCATTCTGTGTAGGATAAACTTCTTTATATATCCTCTAGAGGGCAGCACACTCCTAGACAATCGACCCCAAGGGGAAAGTGAATGCAGCAAGGGGGGATAAGTTTTGGCTCGTTAGCGTCCAACAATTATCTCCTTCTTGTAATGGAGTCTGAAATTAACTTTTCCTTGTCTGCTGCCTTTCACTGCATCACTTCACCACTTTGAATGAGAGATTCTATGAGAATGCTAATGGGTTATTCTTCACGCATAATAGATGTCCTTGGGTTGCATTACCTATAATAAAGCCTCTGCTAATGTTCACTAGAAGACTAAAACCCTGCTGGAAAAAAAGATGGTCTCCCAGCCTCACCAAGCTGTTGTTTAAAACTAGCCAACAGACTGGGTGACCAGCAAACCAGTTTGGAGTATTTTACAGTAATATCTTCTCTTTTTTTCTTCAAGCAGGAAAAGCATCACAAACAAGTTGTTTTACAATGCATTTTCTAATGGTACAATTGGGTGTTTGATGTTTAATAATTTAACATTTATAGCTTGATAAAATGACATCTTTAGTGTACCTCCAAAAAAAATAGCAATGCACTAAAGAAAAAAAAAATATTGGACATACCAACTTTATTATTATTTCTTTGGACAAGAAATTTGAAGAACAAAATAGGCAAGGAAAAGTAAGACATTAACAGAAATTAATCCTATTTTTCTTAGCATGATTACTTGTTCGACACCTTTTTCCTGTAAATGGTTTCATTATTTTGACTAATATTGATTTTAGCTAGATTGGAATTTGATTAAGTTGCTTAATACAATTTACATAAGACAAAGGGCTTACTAGTATTAAGTCAAGATCAGTGTCAAAAATCTTGAACATATGATGAAGTAATATAGTAATATAGGCAAAGATATCAAGTGTCAAGTAATATAGGCACAGATATCATGACATAGGGAATGTGTAAAATGTTAAAGAACATGATGTCCTGTTTACACTTAAAAGTGTACTCTGTCTTGGGAAAACTTCCTTTTTTGTTGTATACTCAGTGCCTGAAAGAAATTATTAACAAAAAAACATACAATTAGTTCAAATCTGCAAGAAACCTAGGAAAATAAATTTAATTTTACTAAGATTATTTGTTCAGATCAGATCACCTTTTTCTTGGCTTTATCAAATGATAATCCTTTAGTACTTAGTGCAGCTAACTTGCTCTCAATGTCTGAGACCTGATAAGATAAATAAATAAATATAGACAGATAGATTGACAGACAAATAGACAGACAGACAGACAGACAGACAGATAGATAGATAGATAGATAGATAGATAGATAGATAGATAGATAGATAGATAGATAGATAGATAGATAGTAGCTCACCTCACTTTCTGTGCTCTGAACATTCGCAGCTGCCAAAGCAACCTGGTCCTCCAGTTCAGAGAGCTCTGAATCAGTTAATGGGCCACCGTAGTGATTCTTGGTATTCTGCTCAATCATTCGTAACTTTTTCACCATATCGAAGGACTTCCCTGCAGTCATGTACACCTGCAGTGAAAAGAAGAAAAAAAAAGAAAATAGAGTTCTGAACAAATATCTTGTACACTTAAATGATATAAAACCACTTGTTTATGCCATTGATATTCCAAGTGTCTAATCTCTCTCCTCCACACAGACATAACAATATCTATTAGAGGGACAAGCTTACATTTTCCTCAAGTTCCCTGTATGCATCATCAGCCTGCTTAAGATCTGTGCCTGCTAACTGAAGTCTGTCATTAGGATTTGAGGGGGCCAACTCGTTAATAGCGCTTTCTGTAGCATTAATTGTTCTTAGAATCTCAGTTGTGATGTCGCATAGGGCCGCTGCAGTGGATCTCTGAAAGCAATTAACCGAGAGAAGCCTAATCAGCATTAAAACCCGAAAAAATTACTGTAGTCAGGTATTAACATGGCTAAGGTTATAGCTAAATGAGGCGTAAGTGTTGCTAATGCTTCATGGTCTTTAGATAAGACAGAGATTAGTTATGAAAATAACCCAGGGGTGCTATGAACTTCTTTCAGTTGTTTCTTTGGTTATGCTAATAAAAATGCTAGTGATAAAACTCATCTTTTTAAGATTATTAGTAAAGTATTTGTGCTCTGGCCTTCTGTAAAATATTTTACGGGAAGTTTGTGGTAAGTTGCATGACTTTTAAAACCCACTTGTATTCCACTACTCTGATGATGAGATACCTGAATCTGCATTAATTGTTCTACTGACAAAACATTAAAATACATTTCATCAGGAAAACCTTACCTTGCACAAAGACTGCATTTTTTGGCCTTTATGGATGTACGTTTTGTCTGAGTCCTCACCTTTTGTGCTTCAGTGGGCATCTCATCACTGGACGAGCTCAGGGGTTCTTGGGATGCAGGGGCCACTGGTGCCTGGTCCCCCCTTACAGTGGATCCTTTGGACTGAGGAGGCCTCTTCGGCTCGTCCTCGTCAGAGGAAAGCGCCTTGTCACTCATCAGCTCATCTAGTTTTCTCCTCAGCTTCTCCTCCTCCATCTGCCCTGCTGTGGGCTGGACAGGCTACAGACATACAACATAAGCACTTAATATTAAAATCATGAGAGAATGACCTACATGAAACCTTTAGCCCAAACTTTTTAATACAAAGGGCAGCTCTACTATAGCCAACTAAGATGTTCTGGAATAAATAAAAGTGTTTTGAGACTTTAATCATACCTGATCAGGAGGCAAAGTCATTTTCTCTTCCAGTCGATTTAAGAGACTCTCAATAGCAGACATTCTCTTGTTCAGTTCATTCATCTAACTCACAGCAACAGGTTAAAGAAAAAGAAAAGGAAAAAAAGAACAAAGTTGCAGATTGATGAAATGAACACAAGGACTTTTGTCTAAGTCAACTTAGAAAGAAGCCATCTGAATGTAAATAATTCATCGTAATCATACTACAATAACAGACAAAACTTAAGGTAACTCAAACTAATCTAACCTATAATCATTTATTAAAAGGTGCTCAGTCATATCAGTTTTTGTCAAGGGGTTTTGTTGATGAAATCACATGCTGAAAACTGCTCATTTTGCCTCACTGAGATGTATAATTATATTATAAATGCAAAGAAAGCCCCTTAGTCCCTGATCATACCGGTGGTGCACTCTGATGAATGTTTTCCTGAGATGATGCTCGACTACGGCGGCGTGGGGGCAGCTGGTAGACGGGGTAACGGAACATATCCTCCTCCTCTGAAGTATCCAGGTAGATCTGACGTGGAGCCACAGAGGAGTTGATTTTAGAGAGAGAGCGAGCACGTACCATTCTGTGTTCAGAGTGTGTGCCATCATCTAAAACAAAAATAAAAGAGACAAATTGGTTAATCTGTTTATTGCGGTTTAAAACAAAAATCCATCAGAGGTCCCCTGGTGAATATCAAGAATAGTGGTATATATAGTCTATACTATACAACTAACATACTAACTGACCAGGCATTAAAATACAATATTAAGACTATAAGATTTGTCGTAGTTTACATCTTAACCTTTTAATATACTTAACCTTGACTCCAATCAATCGCATTATAACCCTACATTATGAATTTTTTGCAAGTAATTTTCAAAATGTTATGTCATCACAAATTGATTTCTCATTCAGTATGTTTTACAATAAAAACATCTATCAAAATTATGTAAATTATCATTTATGTTTATATTAAAACAATTAAAAATAATGTATGTTGGGGTAAGAATAATATTCATATATTTAAAATACATTCATATATTTAAATACATTTTAAAATGTAATTGAAATATTTAATGTTTAAGTACAATACATACAAAACATTAAAATATTTACAATACATTCTCTGAAAAAAAGGTTTTAAAGAAAAAACGTAAAACTAAAACAAAAAATTATTTTAGCGGTGCAATATTGTATAGGCAAAGGCAACATTAATAGTCTTTCTGTGTAATCTAAACATTACTGTGCATATACAAATCCTTTTAGACTGAAATCTAAAATCCCAGATATTTTTTAACACTATTCAGCAAACAGTTATGTACAAGTGTGCATTTGTGAAAGGAGGAGAAAGAGAAACAAAGAAAGAAATGAAAACCAACAGAATGTGTTTGCTTGACCTGGGCGCGAGAACCTGTCGAGACTTTTCCTGCGGTTCATGCGATGATGATGATGGTGATGGTACATGTCAGAGTTGTATTCTACATCATTCCGCTGACCTCTGTCTTCATGGATGTACTGGTGAAGAGAGAAAAGTGTCTATAATGCCTGAGTGCCCATAAGAGTGGATGTAACAATACGAGTCCTCTCAATACCTGGACAGACTGTCTGCGAGAGTGAGTGCTATAGTCATCCATGTCAAGATCCATGGGGTGGACAGAGAGAAGACGCTTGGTCTTTCGCATCTGAGAAGAAGTCAGGAAGATTTTAGACTTTCAAAGTACTGGTTTAAGAGAGCTTTGTTATTGTAATTGCACACTTTAAAATATTCCCACTCTGCTTCTAGACATTTATTTAAAAAACATTCACAGGGGTTTATTATATAATGTATGGCATTCAACAGCTATACACTTAACTGCTTTAAACTACAAATTTTTGGAGAAGAAAAAAACTATATGTTAAGTCAATATAGTATGGAAGCCCATTTCTGCCACATAAGAAAAAAAATCATGCTTTGGTAAATTGTAATTTCATAATTGAAGTCATAATTATGGTTTCATCTCATAATTTCATTTTTTTTATATAATTTTACCTTTTGTCTCATAATAATAATTTAGCATCATAATTCCAAGTGTTATAATTCCATATATATATATATATATATATATATATATATATATAATACTTATGTCATAATTTTGAATATCTTATAATTATGACTTAATGTCTCATAGTTTTGGTGTTTTATCTCTTAATTATGATTTACCAATTATATTTTTCCTTACTTTTTTCCTTTTTTCCCGGCTTTCATAGGTTACTGGTCCCCTTACACACTACACAAAAGCTGTATCACTAATACACTCTGATCTAAAATAATGAGCCACTAAGTTAATTCGCCAAGAGGAACGCTTTAAACAAAGGCCCTGAAATGCATATTGAAATGTAAATTCAAAAACATGACAAATTTAGTCCACCTGCTTATACCGTTGAGCTTCAGATGCATCCAAATGTTCATCTTCATGACCATTATACACATCTAAGAATAAAACATATTAAATATTACAGTGGTACACTATGAAAAGGGATAGTTTCAGTCTTGATTAATGTTAACAAAGTTTGGCTAAGTGCCCTCAGTTTTGCTCTGTGACAGCACCAGCTATGTTTTCCTGTAGTTTTCTTCACAACACTATGAATGTATTTGTGTACTCACTGCGCACATCAGGCATGCTCTGTGTGTCATCATCACGGTGCCCTAAAGAAACAAAGGACAATAACATGAGTGCTGGTCTTGTGCAAATGAGAATACAAGGGGGAAAATAATTCATGAGTATTTAACTGATTTATCAGGCATTTTTAACAAATTCAATATTTGAGTAATTACTTCTGATAGAAGTTGTTGTACGTAATACCACAATAAAATATACTGAACCTATATAACGGTAAGCATAGAACATTAAAAGTTGTACAGCTGTAAACTAAATACAGTTGTCACTTCAGTCAGTTTTAACCTTGGGCTAAATGATCTACACCTCCATTTGTGCATTCAGCCAAGGTTTCTCATTTTTCTGTTTAACATGTCAGTGCCCCAGACACAGCATGTGACCCAGTTATGGCCTCAGCACTTGGGACACAGCCTCTAGACAGAGTTCTTTGAATTCAGCTGACTGATAAACAAATCCTCTTGGTAACTAAATACACACAGACATCTAATGATAACACATGGGTCTAGCCATTGCTGTCTCTTGCTGTTCTTCATCTGAAAGGCAATATAAACAGGCTTTACTATGTTGAACTGATCCATTGATGATCATTCTTATTAAGCTGATGAGAGCAATGTTTTTAGAAATGTGTTGAAATTGTTGATAGTGACATTATGGTCAAATTAAAATACAGTGGGGGAAAAAATTATTTGATCCCCTGCTGATTTTGTACGTTTGCCCACTGACGAAGAAATGATCAGTCTATAATTTTAATGGTAGGTTTATTTTAACAGTGAGAGACAGAATAACAACAAAATAAATCCAGAAAAACGCATTTAAAAAAGTTATAAATTGATTTGCATTTTAATAAGTCAAATAAGTATTTGATCCCCTATCAATCAACAAGATTTCTGGCTCCCAGGTGTCTTTTATACAGGTAAGGCACTGAGATTTGGAACACTCTCTTAAAGGGAGTGCTCCTGATCTCAGCTTGTTACCTTTGTAAAAGACACCTGTCCACAGAAGCAATTAATCAATCAGATTCCAAACTCTCCACCATGGCCAAGACCAAAGCGCTGTAGATTGTAGACCTACAGAAGGCTGGAATGGGCTACAAGACCATCGCCAAGCAGCTTGGTGAGAAGGTGACAACAGTTGGTGCGATTATTCGCAAA
>JAFVLL020033719.1:102679-132748 GCA_021397915.2 Tor tambroides | reverse complement strand
TTTCTCATCTGTCTTCAGTTTGTTGGAGGACCGAGTCACACGGCTTCACGGGCAACTCCAGAGACACCAACAGCACCTCATGGCTTCTGCAGACCCGGGCACGGTGGACCGGAAAGTTCTAGATGACCTTTACGAAGACATTCATTGGCTCATATTAGTGTCAGGTCTGTGTCATTCTTAAAAGGACATTCTGTCATCATTTACTCACCTCATGTCTTTCATTTTCTCTCACAAATGCAGTCATATGTCTATAGAGGTTTCCGTTCGTTGAGGTCATTGTAATGTGTAATTCATATGCAACTGGACTTTATTTTTGACTATTTGGAGGCATTTCTCCACTCAGTCAAATTGCTTTTTGTCATTGTATTGAAGTATTTGGTGTTTTAATAGGTTACCTCTTGGCTGATGACCCTCAGGGTGAAACACCATTGATACCTTCAGAAGTGATGGAGTACTCTATCAAACACTCGACTGAGGTGGATATCAACACTACACTACAGCTGCTAGGCTCTCCTGGAGAGAAGGCCACCTCCATCCCTGGATGCAACAGGACAGACTCAGTTATCAGGTAGAGAGACCTCACAGTATACATGTGACAGTGTGTCATTACACTGTATCGGTTATTGGTTGTTAGTGGTGTGGGAATTATGATATGATTTCATTTTTCGTTTTTCATTTTCATTTTTTTTTTTTTTACGACACTTTCACAAGTAGACCAGATGCTTTCAAGCTGATTCTTGTGCACTCAGGGCATTGTGCTAGGATATAGACTCCCGTCTTGTGTGGCATCCTCAATGACTTTTGACAACCATGAAGATGTAGGAGGAGTTTGTGAAAGGATGTTTTCCGCACAGCTGAAAATAGTGGAAAATATAGTTGGGTGTTGACTTTGGCTTGAAGTATAATTATCAGATTGTTTTGTTTAAAAGGTATTCACAGAAATAGACAAGAAATTTGATGCTGGAAATGTGATGGTGGCACTAGATGGTTTGAGAGACTGAAAATTCAGCTTTGCCATCACAGGAATAAATTACATTTTAAGATTTATTAAAATAGAAAACTGTTATTCAAATAAATATTTCTCAATATTACTGTTTTCACTGTGTTTTAATCCAGTAAATGCAGCATTCATGATCAAAAGAGACTTCTTTCAAAAACCTTTTCTTAAAAATCCTGCCGATCGTAAGAATTTGATCGCTAGTGTATCTCTTTAACATCTGGTTGTCTGATAAATGCCTTTTTCCAGACGTAGTAGTAATGATCAGCTTCTGAGCAGATTAAGCAGCCAGCTGCTGATCATTCTGCCTACAGGAACAATGACTTGTTTAAAATGTATCACTCAGAATTGCTGCTGGAGAGAGAGCGGGCGTGGTGTAGCGCAGTTCGTTTGCCCACGGGGAATGCCCTGGCACGCGCCCAGCTAGGCCTGCCACGCGAACAGCAGCCCTCAAGTGGCCCCAGCCCCGGCGCCAGCCAATGCTGCAGCACCACTCCCCACACATTATTCAATTAGAGCCAGGCCAGGTGCCACTCAGAGCCCAGGGTCAGAGGGGAGCACTAGGGGCCCGGAGTCGTACGTGTGTTCAGAAGCTATTTCCAAGTTGATTGATTTTTAGTTTCTATTTTCATTGTTTCTTTTTTTCTACATTCACCATTGTTGTATTGCTGGTTTGATGTAAAATTTTATTATTATTAATATTATATACATATTAACATTATTAATATTTTATAATAATTATATAATTTTATAATATTTTTAAACAGTAAAGAAAAATAACAATACTTTTTTATATCACAAATAAAAATGATATTTTAATTTTTACTTTATTAATAATAATAATAATAACAATAATTGTAGTAGTATACTATTTCTGCTAATAATAGTAATAATATATTAATACTATTGATATTATAATAAATATCAATAAAATTCATAAAAAAATAAAAATACATATTACATTTTATAAATATTAACAATAATTATTATAATACAAATATTAATATTGTTAATATTTGTAAAAAGTAATAATAAACAATAAATTATTTTGTATAGCAAATACAAATATATTTACATTTTTAAAGTTCTTATTAATATTAAAAATGTTACTATAATTTTTTATAATAATAATAGTTATAATAGTAGTTATATATTAATACTATTAATATATAACTATTATTATTATAAAAAATAATAGTTATATATTAATACTATTTATCTTATTAATATTAATAATAAAAATATAAATGAATGCATGTTGTTGTTGTTGTTATTATTATTATTATTATTATTATTATTATTATTATTTTATGTGAAGGGGGAAGGAGCAGGAGGTGGGCTACAGGAGGTGGGGATTTTTTCCCTTGGCATTTCCAAGCAGATATTTGATCTGATTCTAATCTGATTGGAATGGGATACAGACTGTGAATTTAATGAATAGTGTAATTTTAATGATGTAGAAGCTGTTTATGCGGTTACTGGTTGGGTCTCATAGAGACCTAGTGGTATTGTCTTGCATCTCTCATAAATAATAGTGCTGCAACACATTTGAATGTTATACAGGTCTGAAATGTCATGAGTGATTGATTAAAAGATGATTTCTTGTGAGGCTTGTTCATTTGTGTTTCTCAACTCTTTCCTCTGACGGTTCAGGGCGAATATTGTTGTGCAGTGTGAGAACTGGTGGAATTTGGCCAAGCAGTTTGCCAGTCGCAGCCCTCCCTTACATATGCTGTCCAGCACAGTCCAGCGGACTCTAATGAAAGCCCTGGTCCTGGGCGGCTTTGCTCATATGGATTCTGATACCAAACAGCAATACTGGGCTGAGGTGAGGAGAAAATTTATTATAGAGAAATATTTGGAAGATCAAGCATTATTGCTAATGAGAACACAAAGCAGTAAAAAAAAAAAAAAACAGCATAGCCTCATAACTCTGTCTCGTTCTGTCTCTGCATGGCAGGTACTGCATCCACTCCAGCAGCGCTTCCTCAACCTCATTAACCAGGAGAACTTCGCCCAGATCTGTCAAGAGGAAGCCGTGAAGCAGGAGATCGTTGCCACTCTGGAAGCTCTGTGCGGCATCGCAGAAGCAACGCAGATCGACAATGTGGCATCTCTCTTCAGCTTCCTCATGGACTTCCTGTCCAGCTGCATCGGCCTCATGGAGGTCTACAGAAACTCGCCAGAAACGGTCAACCTCATCATAGAGGTTTTTGTGGAAGTGGCCCACAAACAAATCTGCTACTTGGGCGAAGTGAGACATTAGCGCTTGCATTGAATTTGATGTGATCACACATTTTGAATGTGCGCATCCTGAATATGTTTTTCAACGCACCACGTCTCTGTCTCCACAGACCAAGTCTATGAAACTGTACGAGGTGTGCTTGACGCTGCTGCAGGTTTACTCCAAGAACAATCTGGGTCGCAAGAGACTAGATGTAGCCGCAGAGGAGGACCAGTACCAGGACCTTCTGCTCATCATGGAGCTCCTCACCAACCTGCTCTCCAAAGAGTTCATTGACTTCAGTGACACTGGTATGAGCGTTCATTCATGATTCACTTCATTTGCATCATAGCTTGTGAGCGTTTACATGAGAGATGAGGAGTAACTGTGTTTTTTGTGCAGATGAGGTGTTTCGTGGGCAGGAGCAGAGCTCTGGTGCTGGACGGGCCGTATCAGCTGCTGATGTTGTGCTGTATGGGGTGAATATTGTGTTGCCCCTCATGTCTCAGGACTTGCTTAAGGTAAAATTCGACTTTTGAGTTTGAGCTGTTTTAAAAATGATTAAAGACGCTCTTATGTTGTTTCTTGTTCAAGGTGCACTACTGTTCTGAAACACTCTTCCTTTCTCTTGTACCCAGTTCCCTTCTCTGTGTAACCAGTATTATAAGCTCATCACCTTCATCTGTGAGATTTTCCCAGAGAAGATCCCTCAGCTGCCTGAGGAGCTCTTCAAAAGTCTCATGTGCTCCCTGGAGCTTGGCATGACCTCGTATCCTTGCGGTTTGTGTGTATACAGAAGAGAGTTACGTTATTTAAAGACTGTGCTTGCTAAGCATATTGTGTTTGATTTTCCTTGTTGAGAGTTTTTTTTTGTTGAATTACGGTGGGTATGGTCTAGTGTTTTCCTTAACACACTCTGCAGGATGAGCTCAGAGATCAGTCAGCTCTGTCTGGAGGCTCTATCCCCATTGGCTGAACAGTGCGCCAAGACACAGGAAAAGGACACACCCCTATTTATTGCCACACGACATTTCCTTAAAGTGAGTCACATGATGTTTAAACCAGTGGTCAACTGTTGTGGGTTTTTAACAGGCGATGTCTGTTGCCGTGGTAATGTCACTAACCTTCATGTTAATATGTAATTGTCTGAGATTAATACACATGTATAAAATGTTGATTTAATATTGCACATTTCTCTGTCACTCTCTCTTCCTGCATAGCTGGTGTTTGACATGCTTGTGCTCCAGAAGCACAACACTGAGATGACCGTAGCAGCTGGAGAAGCGCTCTATACACTAGTGTGCCTTCACCAGGTACATTTTGTGCTTACAATATGAATTTTAACTGAACGAACTGAACTTAACTGTTTGATAAGTGATGGTGTTTGTCTCAGGCGGAGTATTCAGAGCTGGTGGAAACGCTGCTCTCCAATCAGAGGGATGCTGTGATCTACCAGCGGCTGGCAGACGCGTTTAACAGCCTCACTGCCAGCAGCACGCCTCCAACCATGGACCGCAAGCAGAAAGTGGCCTTCCTGAAGAGCCTGGAGGAGTTTGTTGCCAATGTGGGGGGGCTTCTGTGTGTCAAATAAGCCACTTCCTCCAGCAACTGTCCACAACAGCTTCCCCTCTCCAACCCCTCTACCACTCAGAGAAGCCTTTCACCATGCCAAACCATGGAGATGCTGAGACGCCTCTGGGCCTTCAGACACACACGCCTCCAGAGAGCAGAGAGAGGCTGGCGAAGGCCGAGAGGGGACGGCCGGTCGTGATCGTCTCAGTCTGATCTGACCGTTGTTTACTTTGCCACTGAGAGCTCCTCAGTTGAACGTTTATGAAATGCAGAGGGGTGATCTTTCTGAAAACTGACCCCTTCCTTCCCCTTTTAGACACAAACACACAAGTCTTTTGCAGACGCTTCTCCTCGAGTGCCTTTGTATGTGGTTTCTCACGGCTCGGATCCAGCTGTGTCTACAGCGACGAATAGAACCGTGTCGTACTGCTATCACGGTAACTAGGATTGTGAGCTGTGGTTGCCTTGATAACGAAAAAGCCTTTCCCAATGAAACTTTAACTGCAGGAAGGCCCTTTTGGAAAACCAAATCACTTTTGTGTTTAAGGTTGTATATATATTTTCAAAAAAGACAAAAAATGAAAGTGTTTAAAAGGACTGAAAGGTTTTTATAAGATTATAGTTGATGGAACTTTCTGATTATTTTTTTTTTTATTGTTATACAACTTCACCAGGAGGACAAGGGGCTAGTTTGAATTTTTCTTTCTGATTGATTTGAATGATTGTAGTTTTACTCTTTGCCAATGTCATTTCGCCCTGATCGCAGCAGTATCACTAAAAGCGTTCTCGACAAAAATACAGGTCTGTTGATTTATGATGGACATTTTCACACAATCGCCTGATGTTCCCAATGAGGTTTTGTTTTTCAGAAATAACTTAAACAGTGTTCCACTTACACTAGCTCTCTCTCTCTCTCTCTCTCTCTCACACACACACACACACAAACAAACAAACTCAGAATTGTGGAACAGTCGACGTTGCTGTAGCAATAAAATACCAAAAATGATTTTCGAGGGATGTCAGCCGTTTTATTCAGGGCATTTGATGGTCTTTATTTCCATTGTTCAAAGCACTAATTGTTATTTTGGAATGCCTGAAATGATCTGTAAAGTGTATATAAACTTGCTATAAAAAGTGAGTGGTCTTTCTTGGTCTATATTTTTAATATATTGTCTGTCGGAATGAAATATCTGGTATGGAAATACGTGCGTGTGTTCGCGTTAGGATTTAACGTTAGTTCGATTATACTTGCCGGCCACCGTACTGCAAACACGTGTGAAGCTTGCGCTGTTCCTGTGTTGCAAGTTTGTAAGTTACTGCTTAAATACACACTGTAACGGCATCGTTCATTGGTTAGGTAAGTGTAAGACTGGTTGAAACGTAAGTTATGTTTGTATTAAATATGTTTTGCGACCGTTAGCAGAACCGGTTAGCATCATGTTTGAATGAGCGTTATAAAGCTGAATGTTTACGCGTTCCCTTGTCATTTTGTTATGAAGGATCTGTTTATCATGAGTGACAGCGAGGATGATGTGCCTCAGCTCTCCGCCGCGACACTCGCAGCGCTGCAAGAGTTTTACGCCGAGAGTGGAAGGACGGGACTGGAACAAAACTCAAAGACCGACAAGTTCTGCGTTGGTGCTGTAGAGGAAGACTGGGTACAGTACATGCTTTAGAAGTGTCTTGCGTGGTGATTTGTTGATTGTTATACACAAGCAGGCTATATATCTGAGATCAGTAACCAGCTCATGTGTTTGTGTGATCAGGGTATGAGTCAGTTCTGGTACAGTGAAGACACGGCTATACGGTTAGCAGAGGAAGTCATGCAGCAGGCTGGAGAACATGGGAGGTTGGTCACAAGCGCCTTTGGCCAGATTTTACATTGTGCAATTGTTTTGACGTGTGTAGAACAGAAGGTCAGTAGTGATGGCTGTTCACTACCGTTGATTCGTTTAATGGCCTTTACCGCAGGTTACCTCAATACACCAGTAGGAGGCGACAACTGAGTGAGTGTTTTTTTTATTGTGCTTTGAGCAAAAACATTCACTCAACCAATTCATTAAAGGTGGGGTATGTAATTTTTCAAAAACGCTTTAGAAAACGGAGTCGGAGCCGAGTACCAAAACAAACTTGGAGCCAATCAGCAGTAAGGGGCGTGTCTACTCATGATATGAAGGAGAGAGCGTTCAGTGAACAGCCAAGACGAGTGACAGAAAGATAGAGATGGCGGATAAAAAACAAAAGTGGAAAATGTCTGTGGAACGATAAGGCAAGAAGTAGGACCCGTGTAAATATCGAATCAGCTTTCCAGCGCTGGAGAGAACTCAAGGAGTGGAAGGCCTGCGATCGGATGCCGAGGTTGCTTTGGTTCTTCTGGATAAGTGAGTAACACACCGGACGCGCTGCGACGCAACTGCCTACGCTGGACGCAAAATCATTTGAAATTTGTCAGTACGTCATAAATAGAACGCGGCAGCAGTTCTCTGTCAGGGATTTGTCGCGCTGCGCAGCATCCAGTGTAGACACGGGGTGCGTCTCAATCAGCTCCCTAGCTCCCGAGCTCATGAATCAGTTGATCGTGTACACGAATTCGGTCACTGGTAAGTTCCCTGACTCACTGCACATTGGGACAGTGATCACTCGAATTCCAGTGACATGATTACCTACAGCGTCAATGGACAACATTGTAAAAAGTCCACTTGAATTAATAAACAACAGACGGGACTGATCTTTTTGATAATATTTTTTATTCTCTTTAAACACATCGTTTTGCTTTGTTTCACAGAACTAATCGTTGCCTGGGTTGCATAGATTATGCATGTGTGGGGCAGAGCTATCAAAATAGGGCCGAAACCCTTTTGGGGTAGGGGCGTGTTTGTTTTGGTGATTTCAAATATCAACACTGGCTTCCAGAAATCGCTTACTCCACCTTTAACATTTACATGTAATTGATCTCATATCCTGTTGCGTGGGAAAATACTATTCATTTCTTTCTTTTTGAAAAAAGAAAAAAAAACTGACCACAGTATAAATTACTGCTCCATTATGTTTCCCCTCTCACTCAAATATTTTTTTCCTGGCTTGTATAAACCTTGTGAATTTTGACAGCTTGATCTCCCCCTTCTACAGGAGTCACAGAAGTGTTGGTTTTTTGGGATTCAAAACACCAAATTTAGCCAAAGTGTGACTAGTTGTGCATCACTGAGTGTGCTGTAAATTGGTTAACTAAATGACAAAACGGTTAAATTTTTTTAAATGTATTTCTATATACATACATTACCATTTAAAAGTTTGAGTTTTTATGATTTTAAAAGAAGTGTCTTATGCTCACCAGTGAAATGTTTTGACAGTTTGAAATAGCTGTTTTCTATTTGAATATAATTTACAAATTTTAATTGATTCCTGTGATGGCAAGGCTGAATATTCAGCAGTCATTATTCCAGTATTTAGTGTCACATGATCCCTCAGAAATCATTTTAATATGCTGATTTGGTGCTCAGGAAACATTTATTATCAATGTTGAAAACAGTTGTGCAAACCATGATACATTCTTAATGAACATAACATTCAAAAGAACGGCATTTATTTGAAATGGTAAAGACTTTTACGTAGTTACAAAATATTTCTCTCACTTTTTATCCATTTAATATATCCTTTCTGAATAAGTTTTCATTCTTTAAAAAAAATCTTACTTTTTGAAAAAAAATGTACTGACCCCAATATATATTACTGCTCCGTTGTGTCACCTCTGACTCCAATGTGTTTTACTTGGTTTGTAGGATAGCTTGTATAAGTGCACCAAGTGTGTATCAGAAGCTGAAGCAGTTGGAATCCACGAGGTCAGACAGTGTGTCTGCTGTTTTGCTGGAGTTTGACCGACGTTTCTCAGCATATGGAGATGAGTTTGTCTTTTATGATTACAACAACCCTCTGTGCCTGCCTGAGGATCTGCTTCCTCAGAGCTTTGACATTGTCATCGCAGACCCTCCATATCTGTCTGAAGAGTGTCTCAGCAAGGTAGCGCTCACCATTAAACACCTCACTAAGGGCAAAATCCTGCTCTGCACAGGCAAGTGGAAATGAATATATAATATATACATATATAATGTTACAGATTTTTGAGAAGAACTCTTGTTTTATGTCTTGTTCATGTTCACCTTTGGCTTATTCTTGTAGGAGCTATTATGGAGGAGCTTGCTGGGAAACTTATGGATTTGAAGATGTGCAGTTTTTTACCAAAACACAATCACAATCTGGCCAATGAGTTCCGCTGCTATGTTAACTATGAATCAAGCCTTCTCTCATGAAAAAGGCTTTCAATCTGACAACATTTGAACGTTGTTTTTTTCCTATCAAACATCAGCAGATGATTATTTGGAACAATAAATCCTCTCACTCCAGGAGGTCCATAGCAGGATCCAGATATTACAGCGGAGGATTTGGCCCTTCATCAGAGATCTGCGATCAGTCTTTGATTATACTTTGGCTGACTTGCATTGTCAATTGCACACCCAGCTTTCCGGCATAAAATTGAAGCAAACAGTCTCAGACAGTTTAACTTTGTTTCAATGCATAAAATGGGCTTGAAGTGAATGTTTGAAATGCATTTGTATATAATATACTATACATTAGACTTGTGCGATATCAGTGTTCTTGTCGTTTTTAATAAAGTAATCATAGGAGGACTGACCCAAAGTCATGTGAAATATGTCGTCTTGTAAATGACATCCTTGTTTGCCTTTAACAGAAGCATTTCTAGTGATTTTCTGTATACTTGAATACATCTGAACGGTATTTGGTTATCTAACACCATGGTGCTGACTGGCTTTCTCAAAGTACTTTGGATTAGAAAATGTTTGTATTTTGGCACAGAAAGTTTTCCTTTTGCTTGGCACTGCAGACTAGAATCCGCAGCTGCGAGAGCAAGTTCTGTTTCAAGTTTTTCCTTTCACCAACTGAAAGAAAAATTAAGGAAATAAAACTAACAGAAAAAAAAGTTTAAAATGGATCAGTTAAGTCCATTCTTTCTGAAGGTGCTGGAATTTTTAGACGATACTCTTTTCAGGCTTGGCTTGCCCTTCTGTGTTTTTCTGTCTTTTTCCAACAGTGGCACACAAGTACAGCCCACGGCGATGGACACGTAGCTCTCCGTGTAGGAATGCCGGCCCCCGACGCACGAGCCGGTCCGGCGCAGTATGACGGTCGGCATGAACACTGGAGTGCTGCGGAGGCGCTCACTTTCCTCCCCGTTCGGTCCGCTCAGGCATCCCTTACACAAACAGTACGCCTCCGGGAGATATCGAGGGTACCTCGCTGGATCATGGGAGATTCTTGGATGAACAATAATGAAAAAAGTTATTTTTCTTGCAGACAAAAAGCCGAGGAATCAAATCTCACACAGGACTGGAGTCGGGAACACACAATCGAACTGGCTCTTCTTTAGAACTGAATCATTTTCATGACCGAAACAAAATCGATTCCCGATTGAATGATTCTTATGAGTCGGTGCATCAAAACACGTGTGAATCAGGCGTTACGGTTATTGAATTAATCTGATTTACCGAACCGTATGTTATTACTTCAGCCATCTTTGACTCGAAATAACACAAAAATTATGGTTGTCGATATATTAAAGTCTTCAGATTTTTTGGTAGTTTTTTATATTACGTTATTGATTTAACACACACACGAGTGGCTTATTTTTAAAATATTTTGTTCTTTTTATTAAGTGATTTTATAAAAAGAATTAACGAATGAACTGTCAACATTTTTGTTTGTATTTTTACGGTCCAATTGCTGCATTGCATCCATACCGCCTTCAAGTCCAAAAAAATATTTATAAATATTACTTCCTCATAAGCACTAAATGGTTAAACTACTTAGCATTCCCATAGTCTTCTCAGTTTTGGGGTCCTACCTGTACGCCCAGGGCGAGAGGCTGAGGAAGTTGACGGGGGTGTGCGGTTTGTCTCGCGCTAGGCGAGACGCTGATTGACAGGTCAGATTGTGTCGCTCTGGAGGCGCGAGCTGCAGGGTGTGATGAAACGCGCTGAGAACCCCGACCGAAAGTCTCCCAAACATCTGCTCCAAAATCTCCTCCGGTAAGTCCAGACAGGAGCGAGTCCTCGGTGCTCTCCTGGACACCTTCTGTCCCCGTTCACCCGGCGCGCTGCCGCAACACCACAGCAACACCAACACAAGCATCGACGCAAACCGACAGCGCATTTCAGATTACACCGTGTCTAAACGATCGCTGGAATAGATAAAGTAAATCCCTGGAGAGCTCTTAAACCGACCTACACAAACAACATCAGTTGCTACGTAAAGCTGCTCATCTGCTCATCCGTCCGTCCCGTAAATGCGCTCAGGATACTTGACTCCAGATATTGGGCGGACTGTTTGATATTGAAGAATGATCATGCTCTGCTGCCTTGAGCTGATGTGAAAAATTCACTTTATGATTTTTTTTCCCTGGAATGTTCTGTATTCCTTTTAGATATTTAAGAGATTGAATCATTAGATGCCAAAGAAAAGTCTATACTGTACTTTAATATTTTACACTTACATCTTTACCATCATTGTATGCAGATAGTACAAGTTGATGTCTTTACAATGCACAAAATGAATGAAATAAATAATTTGGAATAAACTGTATTATCCCTAATATGTATTATTACACAATATAGTAAAGCATAATGAAATGAGATATAAGATACCTGGAAAAGAATAAGTATTTTAGGCCTATTAAAAATACAGTACTACAAAAATACAGACAAATTTAGTTTCTTGACATATATCAGATATTCCACTGAACTGATATCCGTTGCACATATCACTCAGGCAGCAAGTCATCTCCCAGCTCTTCATCAGCAAACTCATCTTCCTCAGTGCGTTTTCTTGCTGCAGTTTTCGGTCTCTGCATTTGAGGGCCCAAAGGATCGACATAGGAAGCATCTAAAACGATGAATACAATGGAAGCAATGCATTTTAATAAGCACAGACCAGGCCAGATGCTTTCTTTCCTTCACATGAAAGAGAAAACTATTAAAGCTATTAAATAAACCAGCCAGAAAAAAAGGTAACATGATTATGGAAATGATAATTTATCATCATACATTTAACACTTAACAGTGGGTTTTATCCAAGCAACTTATATTGCACTCAAAGTGGACAATTAATCAGTTCACACATTCCCTGAGGACTGAATCTTGGTATTGCCAGTGGCATGCCCTACTGTTTGTGTACTGAAAAATTAAGTATTCTACCACAATTTTATCTTTACTAGATTGTTTATCAGTCACAAATGATGACTGATGTTATTTCTCACCTATTTCCTGCTGAGTGCTGGCCTCATACGGCTCATTGGACCCTGGAAGAGTTTTCAGTTTAACGCTAAGCCTCTCACCCTTGGCGCTGGTGCCATGGTTGCTCTGTCCACTGTCTGAGAAAACACATCCAAAAGAGCCAACTTGAAAACATTTCTGGAGTGAGAGTTATTTTACAGTAGTGTCTGGTCAGATTTTTTTGAACAAAAGAGGAAAAAAAAAAAAAAAAGGCATTCGCATTTGCCTTGCCACCATCAACAATGTAAGCCATGCTTAAATGCTACGACAAAACAAATGTTAGAGAATGCTGATAAACAAAAAGCATGACAAACAACAGCTCCAGCTTGCACTTGAAGCAACGTCTATGTGACACTAGAATCCTAAGTAAAGTGAGTTCACTCTGCAACCATATGTCTTGCATTATGAAAAGCATTTGTGTTGCATAAAGACAACGGCACACAGCTGCATTTCACATCTCGGCTGTTACGACAGGAACAGAGTGCTGAGGGGCAGATGTGAAACCGGAGTTTCGCAGGTAACTATATTTAACCGTCTCAACGACAAAACACAAAGGCATTAAAATGAAAAGCGTATTGCTGTCATACAGCAGTTTTTCCTATCATGACTGAGGAATCAAGCCAGAATCAAAATAAACATTTATCACATATAAAACAAAAAGCTAAATAAACACTGCCTCTGAATACTTCTATTGTTCGTATTCATAAAACATCTTTAATGTTATATCAGTTTATGCATCCAAATGGCCAAGTAACAGTAATGAGAGTACAGCGAGATCAAGCGCTCTGATACTGGGACACTGTTGTTCAGGAGTGTACTTGTGAAATATTTCACTGGTTTATTTGCACTCAGTGCTTTGCAAACAGAAAGAAGGTGCTGGAAACACTCTGTCAGACAGTGAGAGCGGGATATTCCCTGGAAACAGTGGTTTTGGCAGATAGGGCTTTCACAGCACATGTTTGCTCTCTATTGTGCTGTGATTGAATTCATGTCCTTGGACGCTGTCTCATTACAGAGAACTACAGGCATTAAAAACAACATTTTGACATATGGACTAGGCAACTGGGTTTGAAGTTTTCCATGAAGCTTGCAGCTATGATTTTTTTGTGTTTAATCATCTAGAGGATTGATCAGTACATACCTCTGCCCTGCTCCAGCACAGGACTATACTTAGCTTCTGAGCGAGAAACTGCAGAGAAAAGAAAGGAAAGAGAAGAAGACAGAACTCTGTAGAGACAGTGGAAAGGCTAGACAGAGCGCTGAGAGCTGAGGCCTACAAATTAGGTTGCGCTATACAACAATGAAGATTATTTGTGAATAGAATGGTAAACTTTGTATTATGAGTTGAGCTTAGTTATGACTGCCAGGCAGAATGTGAGGAATGAATGGCGTCCGTAACAAAGCTGACTAACGGGTGCAGTAGCAGCAGTTTATTCTTGAGCAGAATGCAATGGCATGCTTGTTTTATAGTTGTACAGGAGGAGTGTATGAGCTCTTCCTCTAATGTATTTCTGTAGTGTGTGTAGTCATACCACTGGCTCTCAGAGGAGGGGTATTGATGGGGCTTGAGCTGCTCCCTTTCAGGTGCACAGCCATCAACAAAATAATAAGAGATAAACAATAAACAAAGAGAATAACAGATTACTAACAAAATGATGAAGATGAAGCTTACAATATAAAGTGAAAGAGAATGCAGATTAGGAAAAGAAAATGCTTTCTGGGAAGGAGAAATTCAGTTCTGTCCCATTATTCTCCCAATATGGGAGATTTCATAATTGTGATTATATGCTGTGTATGAATGGCTGTACAAAAATTATACTACTCTTGAGAAGTTTGAGGTCAGAATGTTTTTTTATTCAGCAATGATTCATTAAATTTATCAAAAGTGACAATATAGTTTATAATTAAATGCTGTTTTATTAAACTTTCTATTCATCAAAGAATCCTGGGAAAAAATGTATCACGTTTTTCCTCAAAAATATTAAGCAGCACAACTATTTTTGACATACATAAATCAGAAAATATTCAAAATAAATCAGTGTTTACTGTTTTACTTTTGATTTAAAAAAAAAAATATATGAATGCAGCCTTGGTGAACTTAAAAGAGACTTCTTTCAAAAACATGAAAAATTCTTACTGACCCCAAACTTCTAAATGGATGAATGCCCTTTACTTTTCTTATTTTCCACAGTGATAAGAATTATGACTACATTAAATTTATGAAGAATCCAAATCAAATCCATTATAAAACCAACCACTTTCATATTCAAGTAGATTCCTCTTATTTCTGCTCTATTCTACCGAGGCAGGGAATGATCATACCACTGGGCTTCTTGGGGTTTGAGCCGCTTCCTAATGTGTTAGGAGATGTGAAAAGAAAGTGTTGGAAGAAGAGAGCAGTGAGATGCAGAAAGAGGCTGATAACAGTCACTTGTTTGAAAATGAATGTGCTGCATGACCTTTGAACCCAGCACTGCCTGAAGCTGATAACTGGACATCACCTGACAAGAGATCCACATCTGACGTCCCAGAAGAGAAATCAAGAACGAAAATAATATTTTTAATAAAATAAAATCATAATATTACTATACTATAAATTAAAACAAACCATAAACCAAAGGTCTAAAGGGAAGTTGTTGGATTAAAATCTCTAAATCTTGTGATTTAGAGAACAGGTGTCTAAGACACATACACTCTCTTTTTGAAATATCACATCACAGAGCTAGCAGTCTCCACTAAGCTTGTCCACCTGGATTCACTATATTAGGGGAATTACAGTCATACCACTGGGTTTCTTAGGGAGAGTGTGTGTAAGGTTTGAAGTATTTCCTGTTTACCAACAGAGGCAGATTACAGATTGAGGTCGACAGAAAAAGTAAAGTAGAAGCATGTATTCGGTTAATGACTAGTATTTCATTTTGAAGGTTATCGATGAGGTTAAGTTAAAACTGTCCACTCACCACTGCCAGCGCTGCCTTCCCTGCGGCCTCGAGCACTGCTGTCCCTCCCAGACCTCACCCTCTGTGTGTGTCAATAACAGAATGTTGTCAAATATTCTGCAGCTCTCAAATATTTCATATACAGACCAACAAACATGTTCTTTAATAATTAACCATGGGTTTTCTTGGCTAAAGGAACAGGAGAAGAAGAAACCCAGGTAATCTTTCTCGCTCTCTTGTTCTAAATTCTAAACTTTGAAACTCTCCACACTTGATTTAAAGATAGTTGTTTATCCCTCTAAACAGTTTTATGTGTTTTTGTTCACTCCTCACTTCCACTCAACTACTTGCTTAATTATTTGTACATATTCACCTATTTTTATTGACACTGTAAATATTGTATATAAATAATAAGGACAACTGGAAAAGGAGAAACACAATGTTAATTGTTATTCTGCTATTGAAGAGTTGCTAAATCATGCTTTTTCGTTGTTGCTTTTAACAAAGACAATAAAGATCTATTCTATTCTGAAGCAAGAGAGGCCAGCATATAAACAGGGTACCTGCTCTCTGATCTCCTTCATTTTTTCAACTTTCTTGAGTTTGGTGGCATAATCCTGCACCTCTTTTAGTCCCATATCTGTGCACAGCCTAACCAGGAAGCGTAGACCTGCCCGACAGAAAATGACATGAGATTCAGAGCCTCTAGAAGGGTACAGAAAATTCAAAATAACTGAAAAATAAAAACTGAAAATAACTGCTAAACACATTACATTCAACATTTTCAGGAAATTTCCGATGAATGTCCTTGTAGGTCTCAAGTGCCTTCTGATAATTCCCTGAAAACAAATGAAAAATATAAATCATGATTTTGAAGGCACTGAGATGACAGCTTATGGTTAAATTTATTATTATTGTCAAGTTCATACCGCTTCTTCTATAACAGCTAGCCACCATCAGCTGCCACTTCACCTGTGTCGGTCTGAAATTCATGAAAAGTTTTTTTTTTTTTTAAAATCTCCAAATACATGCAGAATACTCATGATAAATTCATATGATATTTAGTAACTTACTGAATGAGGGTAGCTCTCTCGAAGTACTGAATAGCTTTTTCACAGAACTGGGTGTCGATGTAATATGCTCCCAACCATTCAATGACACTAATGTTTGAGGGAAAATACCTGTATGACTGAAATAAACAACACATTTATTATTTTAAATGCTACCTCTGCCAATTCTCTTTCTTTCAGTAACTTGAATACCCAAAAATATCCACTAAAATTTTAACTGCAACCGTTCTTTTTTTTTTTTTTTTTACCTCATAATAGTACTGGAAGGCCTGTGACTTGTCTCCTTCATTATCATAAAGGTCTCCCAGTTTGGCCAGCACCTGGGCATCTGTGGGGGTCACACTGGTGAGCTGCATCAGCCATTCAATGGCCTGATGAGGGTCCTCCAACATCTCATATCTAAAGCTGCTTAAGGAATATGACTCTTACCAAGCAAATGAACTTTAACTTACCATACTTACTGTATCCATTCTATTTCCTGGTAACTGAAATTACGAAAACCATCACAGAGCAGAGTTTTATTTAATCTAAATTTTGATTACTGACATTTTAAGGAAGGATACAGATTAGCCAGCTGGTACATGACTTGAGCACTGTTTCTGAGGATAGCGTGCAGTTTGAGGAAGCAGTCCAGGGCTTCCTCCAGTCTACCCAGCCTCTTATAGGTCAAACCTGCAGGAGGATACAGAGATTTCTGCTTTAAAATTACTTACGTTATTAATATATAGTCTTGGTCTCAGCTGAAACATTTCAAATGTAGAAAGGTTAAAGCACAAATTTATGTAAATCTCATGTGATGTAACCCTTAGGATGTCAAGTTTGTGATAGCAGACCTAAGTTATAGAGAGCTTCAGTGCAAGATGAGTCATTACGAAGAGCCTCCTTATAAAACTCTGCTGCTTTCTCATAGTCCTCCTTCACAAACTCTGTGTTGCCTTTGTTCACTAGGGCAGCAGGGTTGTAGCGGTCGGCGCTCATGGCCAGCTCAGCATAGCGGTCAGCCTGGTCAAAATCCTTTTCCTGGAGAAGACACAGAAATAGGCAGATGGAAGCAACAAAACAAGAGCATGTCTGTGAGAACCTTATTTACACCAGCTCTTTGAGGTCAATGCTTTATAGTAATGGACTCACCAAAAAGTAAAGAAAAGAAAGATTAGTGGCAGCAGCACTTTTTACCCGACTGTCCTTCTTCTCAAACATCTTTAGCGTCTCGACTGCCTGGAAACAAAATTGATTAGGCATATTTATAGTGATTTAAAAGAAATTGGTAATGTAGATAATTGTTTCACATCATTGAATAATACCTAGGGTGACCATACGGGCCATTTTTATGGGACGTGTCCTTGCCAGGATTTCTATATTGCCTAAAATATCCAGGTTTTGGCTGTTCACACTGTGCAGGTAGATCATTGTGTGACATTCATGAGAGCTATAGAGAGCAGAGCAGACAGCTCCTTATGCTTTCGAATCGCTCTCGTGCCTACCTTGGTGTCTTTTTTGATCTGTGCGCAGCGACGCTTCACGTCAAACGAACGAACAAACACGTGCATATTTGCATCGCTCTGATCGTTCTCTGTAGATCTCACCTTCTCACGCGCAGTGCCATGATTGGTCGATTATATACAATATCTGCATGTTATTAGTCAAACTACTTTGGATGATTTAGGCAATATTAAAATCCTGGCCAGGACGTGTCCTGTATGAACGGCACATATGGCCACCCTAATAGTACCTAAATACACTTAAGTTACATCACATTACATTTGCTGCTACATGAAATGAGAGAAGCAACTGCAATACAATACAGTATCAGCACACATATACACAAGGCCTACAGCAGAAAGACACACACACATGTTCTCCAACAACACAAACATACCTCAGCCTCAATAGTCATGCAGATGGACAGGCAAGAAAACAAAATAAAATGGACCATTGAATGTGGAAAGTGTTATAAGACAGAAACAAGGGTTCCACACAGACATAGAGCAATATGGCTCTTTTCTGTGGTAATATTCAAATGGAAGATAATTTGAGTGTGTCTCCAGGGACCCATCTACCTGTTTGAAGTCCCTCTGTCTTAAGTATGTAATAGCTTTATTGATCTCCAAGTCATTTGCAAGCTCCACGTATTGTGAACTCTTCACCATGTCCACACACCTGAAAAAGTGCCAAATTAAGCTTTAGGACAAACTCTATCGATGGTTTACTTTAGTCTATTTTAAATGGTCTTAACTACTAATAATAACCTATAATTAATTATTCAAAATAAATAATACATATATATTGTTAATGGAATGGCATGGACAAGTCTTGCACTTTAACGCCCTCTTGTGGAATACACACACACTACCACTTAAAAGTTTAGGGTAAGTAAGATTTTTTTTTATGTTTTGGAAATAAGTCTCTTCTGCTCACTAAGACTACATTTTAAACAAAAATATAATAAAACAGTAATATTGTAAAATATTCTTACAATGTAAAATAACAGTTTTCTATTTTAAACATTTAAAAAATGTCATTTATTCTTAAGATGGAAAAGCTGAATATTCAGCAGCCATTACTCCAGTCTTCAGTCGCCCAGCAATTCTTCAGAAATCATTTCAAATATGCTAATTTGCTGCTCAAGAAACATTTAATATTGTTGTCAGTGTTAAAAACAGTGTTTCTGCAGCACGATTCTCTGATGAAAAATTCAAAAGAACAGCATTTATTTTAACAGAAATATTTTGTAGCATTTTGTCTTTTTTGACCAATTTAATGCATCCTTGCTGAATAAAAATGTTTGTTTTTTTTTTGGGAAAAAAAAAAAAATTACTGACTGCAAGCTTATGAAAAGTAGTATAAATAACTCACCAGTCAAACCCAGCTGCAAATGACGACTCAATGGCTGGAGCAATAAGCTTGGCTGAAGTCATAATGCATTTTTCTGCTAGTGCTTTCCTAGAAAGAAAAGCAAAACAAAAATACTGAAAAAAATTCTGAGAATAACAAACGCAAAGTTTAAGAATTATAGATCCAACAGAACGTTCAATGCATTATAATACCTCTCCCTTTCCATTTGGTGAAGCTTATCATTCTTTATAGCCTCAATCACCATGTTTGCATGAGGGTCATCCTAAAATAAAAAATAAAAGGAATAAGACATAATTCAGTTCAAATATATGACTAACAAGAATTTAAATTATGCACTCACATTTGGAGGGATATACTTGTCATCATCATCAATACCGAGGGGCACACAAATGAGTTTCTGAAAAGCTTTCTTCATCCTCTCCCGGTCTCCGATGGCATAGTAACACAGGATGAGGTTGAAGCCAGTCTTAATGTTGGGGCTCTCGCTCATGATGTACTCAAAGGATGTGATAGCATCTGAGTACTGGCCCATATGTATGAACACAACTCCAATGTTCTGCATGATCTTGATCCTATACAATAAGAGAACTTTACGTGTTGAAAAATCACATCAAATTACCCAAGACCTGCATAAACTGAATGGTGCAAAACAATTATGCAGTTCACACAACACGTGCATCTACAAGTACTGACCTCATTGCATTGTGGGCATTTGAGATCTGATCCAAAGCCATGCGGTAAAATTTGATTGCCTTTGTGTAGTTCTTTTGCTTGAAATAGATATTTGCCATGTTCACTTTCAGTCGTCCTATAGTAGGGTAAGCAGTTACACAAAACCTGATATTAGAAGCACACTTATATCAAAGAGGAGTGAATCTGAGATATTTTAAAACACATTTGAAATTCGCTTACCGGCATTATTGAACATCTTGTTCTTCACAATGACTTGGTAAGTGTTCAAGGCCTCAGTGTACATGTCATTACTGGCATATTGGTTTGCTAAATTAAACAGCACCTGAACAAAGCATGAAAGAGTCATGTGAATTTTCAGTTCTCAGTCAAGACATGTATTAACATGGAGCGATGCACTCACAGAGTAGGTCAGATCCAGATTGATGTGGTCTGCAGTGCCTGTTTGTTCTCTCTGTCTCACCAAAGCCCTCTCCTTCCTGCCAGCCTCCTTGGCTTTTTCTAAAGACTGTTGAAAAAACTTAATTTAGCATTCAAATGACAATTCTTTAAAATCACTTATAGCAGCTATATAGTTATACCTACCAGCTGAAGATCCCCAAGAGCATGAGCAAGGCAGCTCTCCTCTATCAAATCATTCACTTTCTTTTCGAGGATCTTTATCTTCTCCTCTGGACTGAACAAGAAAATAATTAGACCAAAAAGCTGTCCATCTCCAAGTAAAACTTCTCAAGCACTATGAAAGCAGAGGTATGCATACGTGTCTTCATTCTTTGTCTCTAATGGAGGGGCTGGTCCCTTTGATTGCCCCAGGGGATCAAACACTGAGCCTGGAAATTCAAACAATTAAAATGCAGGAAATTGTCGTATTTTTCACCAGTTCATGAGTTAAAATGTATGAATCAAATATCATTACGAGACAGTTGATATATATATTTCAAGTAAAATGTGTCTGAACAGCACATGTGCAAGTGGGTTCCACGTGTGAAAGCACCTCTAGCTATAGATGAAGAATATCCTGCTGCTCTCACTGCAGTCATGGGACGAGCCGCACCATCCTGTACAACACAAAAATTAGAAGATTAATAAAATTTCACTGCATATGACAAAGAACAAATAAACCAGAGATTTGTCCCACCTGAACAGCTCCAGTCATAGGCCTTCCCATAGCAGTGCCAACAGGCATCCGAGACTAGACATTAACATCAGAAATATAAAGATAAAAAAGGAAAACAAATAGCATCATTTATAGCTTCACAATGCCTCATTAAAACATGGAATGAATCCAATACAGTCAACAAGAAATGTGACCGTCCTGATTCTGACTGTATAATCTCTCACCTCTTGGAGACCTTCACCTTTCCTGCCCTGACAGCTGTCTTCCTGATTATAAGACATTGTACATTCTAACATGCTGCTATCATTCTAACGTAAGCTATTGAATTTTCAGTCAGAAATGTAGTAGTGTAAATCCATATGCTTTACTTACCCCATAAGCTGTTCCAATCGGCCGTCCTCCAATAGCAGTGCCAGGATATTTTGCAGTCATCTAAAAATATTGAATAAATCAATTTAGTGTCTATTATTACTGGTGTGCTTGACATTCTAGATTAATCAGCAGATGCAATACAACTTACTGGTGGTCTTCTGCCATGACTAGTCCTGACTGCCTGCTGAAAGCCTACATCATTGTGAAGGTCCTGCAGGGACAGGAAAATCATGATGCATAAAAACAAATTATGACATTCAATAAATGCATGTCTAAGGTGCAAGTATTTGTGCACCTCTGAGTCAAAAGTAGGATTGTAATCATTGTAGCCGGTATACAAATCATCCTCCTCTTCCTCTGGGACAAGATGCACGTTCTCCATCTGAAATAAAAACCAAAACTCATGAAAATGTTTTGACGTTAATACTACATTTGTCCAATAAAAAGGCTAATTATAAATAATAAGAATAGAAGGCTTATGCCTTTTTCAGGCAACAGTGGAGACTTTATCCAAACTAGACAGTGAGAACATTTATAAAACAAGACAGAAAAGAATCAACTCTTACAACTTCTAGGCATTATTTTGAATAAATATGCGAGTTACTCTATAAAAACCATTCCCTGAAAACACAAGTTCGTTTACATGGCAAATTCGCGACCATACCACATATCTCGTATACAATGTAACTGCCAACATCTGAGGTTTGTGAATGTTGATAGTTTTACTTACCTGGTTAATATAGTAGTTTGCCTACTGACAAAAAACTGCAAATTAATAGCTGTATTACACTGAAATTTCCAGAAAAACCGTGTATTTAACGTTAGCCCTTCAGCAGCTAACTACACTCGTCAACATGTCGGTTGCTAGGATACAGAGACGTAATGCCATAGGCTACACACACTAGCGACTTTACTGTTTCGCTATTAGTTGCTGCATTGATAATATTTGTGTCTATGTTTTTTTTTTTTACATTACATATCTGAATATACGTATGAACGCCTTCTGCGCTGCAATCCAAGGAATTATCCTTCTGTAAATGTCTTGATGTATTTAGGCGCGTGTGAGACGCCGTAGCTCCGCCTCTCTTTTGTGCACATGACAAGCTGAAGTCTGGTGATATTGGGGCTCCTGTGAAGTAGCATTTTGACATTTGTCAAGGGGTTTGCGATGAGTTCGTTAAAAGGAAAGATTATTACTGTTGTCGGGAGGTGAGAGTTACTTTGTTTAAGTCAGTCTGTCAGTTTTGGCAGACGTGTTCCTGAGATTGTCTAACAGAATAGCTGAGTGGACTTTGAACTCTAATGTGATTGTGTTTATGAATACATGTATTACTCCATATCAGAAAAGTGTATGTGAAAAATGAACAGTGCAGTGATTTATGACCTAAATAAAATGAGCACGTGACTCTGTATATGTGCTTATTTGACATATTTTGGGTAGCTTTGGCTTGTACAAATAAGGTTATTACTCTATTATACAGGGTTTTTTTCATCCATGGTCATCAAAGTCATATTATTTTTATTTGTCATGCGATATTAAAGTTCCTATTTAAGTAGTCTCAGACATTTTGGTATGTAGATAATACATTGATTTTCACTAATGTTGAAAAGACTCCTTGATCTGCATTTTTATTTGATTTATTTACTGTGCTGTCTCTTTTTCCTAATTGCATGTATGTGGCATAATAAAGTGGGCTGATCGGCCGCTCCTGGGCAATGGTGTTTTTGAGTGGAGGATACATGGTCAAGATCTACGACAACAAACCAGGACAAGCATCAGGGGCCATCACAGAGATCAGGTCAGTTGTAAACAGGAAAGAAAAATGACCTGTTGACCCCTCAGTCAAATTCTCTGCCTTTAGCATCACTGCTCAACTTTGTCAGAGCAGGTTTGTGACCCATTTTTATGGCACAACCTTACATAAAGCAATGATCCGAGGAGATCAATAGAATAAAAGAGAGGGCATAATATGCAAAGAAAATTTTTTTGCATAAATTGAAGTTTTCTAGAACATTTTAGTACTCTCTGTCAATATCTGTCCATTCTCTCTGTCCATTCCTTGATTCACCTCTTTTGTCACAAGGGGGAGTTGCAGGGCTTTCTCTTTCCTAGATATGAATTTACACTGTAAAAGATGTGTAGAAACAAATTTCACTCAGAAATTGCTAGTAAATTTCACAAACAGTTACGAACAGTTAAGAAACACATTGAATTAGAAAAACTGAAATAGTATTTTCTTGTAAAACGCTCTACAATCATTTTTCTTTTATTTACAAATTCAAAAAAAATCATTTTTTACAGTGTAGGTGCCCTGGCTAGAATGCAGCAATGACAGATTAGGACACAAAAAAACAGTAATCTTCTGTGATGCATGCAGAGTTGCTTCAGTTATAGTAAAAGGTGTTTTTTTTTGTGAAACAGATGTCTTGTCAGTCATAAACCATGATTAAAACATTGTATTACATTGGACAGAACAGCTGTCAGATTTTGTACAAATTTTGTTGAATTTAAGATGAATAATGTGTTTTTGTGTGTGAGCAGGAAACAGATTGAGGAGCTTCAGCAAGCCAAAATGCTGAGAGGAAATCTCACGGCTGCAGAGCAGTTGAGTCTACTCAGCAGTCATGATGACCTGCAGCAGGCCCTGGAGGGAGCATTCTTTGTGCAGGTACGTTTTCCTCCTCAAACATAGATGACTTCCTGTTGACCCAAAAATGTGACTGGGCTGGATAAACATCTCCCTGATATGTATGGAACGAAAGCAACAAGTATTTCATATGAAAATAAGAAAGAGTGTTCACTAATGACAAGTACCAAATTCATTATTTTACATTTAATTGTTTTAATGTGTACAAAAAAAGCACATGAAACCAGAAGATATGTCTGTGGTTTTACGTCTGAAACCGTTTGAACATTCCATGAGTTAATGTGATTAACTATTGAAATTGCACCCGTGTTTAATTATTAAAATGCATTGAACACTTTGGAGCCAAACCTGTGTTTGCTATTGGAAATTCTTTTTTTTTTTCATAAAGATTCATAAAGATGGATGAGGTGACGTATCTGATCATGCATTTTTCCTGTGTACTACATTCATCGACAGCTGATGGTTTCTGTTTTTCCCAGTTATGATGACATCAACATTTAACAACGCCATATAGTCCTGTTATGTGCTGATACTGTTGTATTTTTTAAAGTTATAAAATTTATTTAAGGGGTTTGTGTGCTTTTTTTCTAAAATCTTCATATTCTTAATGTCAGCATGAAGTGAAAATTCACCATTGACAAATTCATCTTTTTTTTTTTTTAATGTATGTTATAGATCTTTTTGTAAATGATTTATTAATGTATATGTTCCAAAAAATGACCTTGTGATTTAAAATGTCATAACTGGATCTTCTCTCTGGTGACGTATTCTGTGTTTCTCCAATCATTTCGTATGTACGTCTCAATATGGAAGTGATTATCTGTCATTACTTCAGTTTCATAGCAACTTTGACTACTGAAATGTTTTCCTGCTAAATAATTAAAGAAGCGTGAGTGAATATTCCTGTCTGTTTTATCAGCTTTGGGAAGTTATGGTCCTTTTATAATTATTCACATCATATTTTTTCAGCCCATTCCACTGTCATTCATTTTTTCTGCTCTTGTGTTTTCTTCTTGTTCCTTTTTTGTGCTCGTATGGAAAAGATGTTGCTACAGCTTCAATTATAGTCCCTTTGCTATATTGTTAACCATTATCTGCTCTTGTCCTCTGTGTTTTCTGTGAATAGGAGTGTGTCTTTGAGGACCTGGAAGCAAAGCAGACTGTCTTCCATGAGGTGGAGAATCTTGTCACAGAATGCGTGATTCTCAGCAGTTCCACTTCCTGCCTGATGCCAAGCAACGTGTTCTCTCATGTCCAGAACCGAACTCGGTGCATCATTTCTCATCCGGTTAGTTATGATTACTGTCTGTGAGAGATTATATTATATAAGCACTGTGGGGATGCACAAGTTTGAGGCCACAATGAAAAGGTGAGACTCAAATCAAATTTTTAGGCCTTTGAAATTGTTTTTGAAAGAAATAATGAAAATGATTTAAAAAAAAAAAAAAAAAAAAAAATTGCCAGTATGTTTGACAGTTCATTTGATATGCATATACTTCGGTTCAGTTTTCTGCAATTACCTCAAATAACAATTATTTTCAAATGTTCTTACAACATCCATGTTTTAGTTTTAATACTTCTATGTTTATTTAATGAAAGCATTATTTACACAGACATGTCAGATTTTTCTTGTCAGTCCTGATTTAGCAGCCTGTAGTGAAGAATGGAGATAAGTGTTTTAGGCCCAGAGGGCTTTATTGGACTTTGAATCCTTCCATGCTTAATGGAAATTCCACTCTGATCTCATGAGCAGCAAGGTCTTGCTGGTCGTGTTGTCCTTCAAAGCAGTGTGAGGCAAATAGATCACCTTCACCTGTATTAAGTAAATGTTTAATCATGAATGCCAAGCATTTGTGGTCAGACATTTAGTCAGAGAGACCTTTATAGTGGGAAAGAAGTTCAATGCAAGGCCATTATCTCTAGCTTTAGTAAACACATTGGTATAGTGCTTTATCTGTGTCAAGGGCCAGACAAACTGGTGTCATTTCCTTCTTGTTTTGAACCTCACAGGTAAACCCGCCCTACTATGTGCGTCTGGTGGAGCTGGTGCCACACCCCGAAACATTGCCTGCTGTAATGGATGTTGCTTACTCACTGATGACGGATGTCGGGCAGGCACCTGTGCGACTCAGGAAGGAGATCGATGGTTTCGCATTGAACCGTGTTCAGTATGCCATCATAGCAGAGTCCTGGAGGCTGGTTCAGGTTAGTTGAGCCATGGAACAAAACCACATATTGTCAAGGTGCACACACGAGGAGGATACAGGAACACGCAGACGAGGAGTAAACTCAAATAATAGTCTTTAATAAATCCAAACAAGGCAGGGCAAGACAAGGCAAGGTAGGCACAGACAGGAACACCGGGGAGTAACGAGTAGACCAGACGACACGAAACTGAACGGGCAGGAACTAAAATACACAGGTTATTTAGACGAACACAGCTGGACAGACTTAACCAATAATCACATTAAACAAGGACAGGAAACAAACCAAATAAGGAAACAAGAGGCGGCAACACATGACACACACGACAGAACCCTGACACATATCAGTTAGAGTCATGATTATGCTGAATAATATTTTGACTACCTACCCATTCTCTGGTAAAATTCATAACACGCCAAGTAGAGCCCTGCATTTCGGCCCGGGTCCGATGGGCCCCGACTTTTTTACGCCTCTAGGGCCGGGCTTCGGGCCAATATTTTCACGTCATAGCGGGCGGGGCCTCGGGCCTGTTTTAGGCTTCTCCTTATTTTTATATTTTAGACATCCATCAATTAGTTATGAAAAAAATTGCAGTGCTGGTGGAAACAACACGAGTCCGTGCTACTGAGACTGTCAAGAGCGGCTCGACGGTGTTTAGTGTCCCGCGGCAGCACCAGCGAGTGCCGTCAGCACAGTTGAAGAGTTCTGCGCTCAAATACACGCAATAAAGCTTGCCGTAAAGCCCCACCAAAAGTAATTACCATGAATGTGTCCGGGGGAAATAGTAAGGAGATATTTGAATTATTTACTAATAAACTAGTGTTTTCTGTGTCAGTGTCGCAAAGATGAAGATGACAATCCTGACTCGCCATCTCCTCATTAGACGCGCCTTTAGAGAGAAAAATGTCTCCATGTCCTGCGCTTTAACTTCCACTCTCCGCACAAACTATTGGATATAGCGCACATTTATCTTAGTTTAACTTTTAAACATTGATATATGCTTGAACTGTTTTAGTATATCTATAGATTTTATTTTAGGCAAGTCGTGATGATTTGAGAAGGCTAAATTGATCAGACATAGGTTATGATCTGCCGCTGGCCGCTTGGTCGTTACTTTAAGAAGGAAAAAAAATTTATTTAACAAACAAAAAAAATGCTCCAAACGTTTTTCTAAATTAACTTAATAAAAAAAACGAAACGAAATATAATCACTTTGCCATTACATACAAAACTGAACTATTTTAATAGCTGAAACATGAGCCGTTTTGGGAGAAGGGGGGAAAAAAAAAAAAAAGACGGGCTCGGGTCAGACTCGGGCCGGTAATTCTGTTAAGCTTTTTGGACACGGGCCGGGCTAGGGCCTGAGCGTCTCGGGCCAGGGCCGGGCTAGGGCCTAAATTTGAGGCGCGTGCAGGGCTCTAACGCCAAGTAAACAGTTATTGATATTGGCACAGAGGGTAGTAAAATGGACAGGACATGTAAGGAGGTGTTGTGCTTATGGGCATTCCAGGTCGCAGTAAATAGACTGTTCTGTTGAGCTGTCTATTCATCATAGAATCCTTAAAAAGTATCACAGTTTCCACAAAAACAAAAAGTCTTTAAAAAAATAATAAATGTAAATAAATAAATTTACAACTTCCAAATTTTGTACGGTAAAGTAAACTAGTTGTGTCAGTTATGTCCTGTCAATTATGAAAAATTCAATTAAAATTGTTTTATTTAACATATGTAGCTGTTTATTTTTTTATTTTTTTCAAATTGTTGCTGCAATTTTATAAAAGCAATGCACCACTTAAAAGGAATAGTTCAACCAAAAATGAAAATGCCCCTCACCCTCAAATTTCTTTCTTCTGTAGAACATATGAGACGATATTTTGAAGAATGTGGGAAACCAAACAGTTTCTGGTCCCCTTTGACATCCATAGTATTTTTATTTCCATACTATGGAAGTCAGTGGGGACCAGCACCTGTTTGGTTAGTAAATGATGACAGAATTTTTATTTTTGGGTGAAACCTTCTCTTTTAGGCCTACATTACAGTGAACTTACCATAAATCATATGGTAAAGACCACCATTGCCCAAGGTAAAATCTATGTAACGCACAGCTTCTCATGGTTTATTGTTTAATATATTGTCCACATTACAGGATGAATGTTGTTAGTTTATATCATAGCTCTGATAACAGACCTTTTATTTGTTCATGCGTGGAGAAAATATATTGTTGACAAATCTTATTACTTGCATATCTATGAACAGGAAAATACTATAACTTTTGTAAATTTTGATGCATGTCTATGTAACACCCACTTTTTAGGAAGAAAGGAAAGTGAAATTAGTGGAAGGAATGAATGAACAGAGACTATTGTGTTTGGTTAAAACGGAAAAAATTGCAACATCCACAGTCTTATCTCACTGTTTACAAATCATTGATTTAGAGAAGGGGAAAAAAACTATCTCTTTTCTTTGTTTCTCTTGAGAAACTTTTAGAACGGCCAGCTTATCTTTCCTCACACTGGTGGTTTTGTCCTGGTTATACAGTACACCTGTATTACAGTGTATCAAATGAACATGGGGTAGAGTTAGGTGATCCACTTTAAAAACCAAACCCTTTTCAAGGCTTGCCCACAAGCATGAACAAAAAGCAAAGTCAAGAAAGCACTTCCACAAACAATGGACACTTCACTTTGAACTTATTTTTAGAGTGGCTGTTCATTATACAGCCGAGTAATGGACAATTAAAGACAAAACACAAAATTGCACATTCTCTCCAGGCAGGGTGTATTATGGAGGCATCATCACAAAACTCTGAAGATGATTCATGGTGACACTAAATGATGTTCTATACACAGGTGTCAGGATTATATGGATAATGTACTGCGTAATAGAGGTGTGGGGAAATTGTGTTTGAAAATGCATAATCAACTCTCTCAAGAACCCTTTTCCTAACTGTAGTTGTAGCCACATAACATCATTGTTACCCATTTTTTGAGTAATTTTGTTTTTTTCATGTAGTGTTCATGAATACTGTCTAATCTTTGGAAAATAGCCTTATCCTACATAAATAACACAGATTAACCAAAAACTTTTATGTATAAAACAAATGTCTCTTGATATGAATAATTGTAAGGATTCGTCATTATCACCATCAGTTAATATCATCATTTACTCACACTTATGTTGCTTCAAACCTGCATGATTTCTTTCTTCTGTGGAACACAAAAGAAGATATTTAGCACAAAGTTCAGACCACACTTTTTCCGTATAATAACAGTGAACAGAAGAAAAACAAATGGGCAAATGATGATGTAATTTTTGTTTTTGAGTCTTTAAAATATCAATTTAGATACAATCACTAAAGGACAAGATTTTGATTGAAGTTTTGAGAGGAAAACCCCAGAAGAGTGTTCATAATAAAGTAAAGCTAATACAGAGGTTCCTTACAAAAGAAAAAGCCCTTGTGTTGTTGTTACCTATGAACATTCTGTGACTTAATCACAGTTGCTGACATTTGAGAGGGTAAATGTTGAACCACTTGTGTCAAATTAGTTTTTTTTTTAAGCAGGTTCCACATGTACATACAGTACACAGTATGTCCAATAAAGTATTCTGTCCTTTCTGCTTTTGTGTTTAGAGACAATTTCACAATATATGGCAATGCTGAAAATGATATGCTATTCTTACTTAACCTTTTTGACTGACTTGACGTTTCTACTCGTTTCAGAGATTTATAACCATTGAACTGAGGCTGATCTTATGAGGGTGAAGACAAAATGTCACATTAGCAGTAAATGTTATTTGTATTGATCTTATTCATCATGCATCATTTAGGAAGAGTGGGATTTATATATATATATACAGTGGGTACGGAAAGTATTCAGACCCCTTAAATTTTTTCAATTTTTTTTATGTTGCATCCTGATACTGCAATTGTTTAAATTAATTTTTTTTCTCATAAATCTATACTCCGTACCTCATAATGACAAAGTGAAAACAGGAATTTAGAAATGTCTGTAAATGTATTAAAAATAAAAAACTG